>BFEA01000049.1:2716898-2740839 GCA_003427395.1 Chara braunii
AGAGAGAGAGAGAGAGAGAGAGAGAGAGAGAGAGAGAGAGAGAGAGAGAGAGAGAGAGAGAGAGAGAGAGAGAGAGAGAGAGAGACAAGATTGGTCGTGCAGGGAAGAAGAAAGTGGTGGCGATAGCCGCCGAACTCGGACCTAACAAAGAAGAAGGAGACCGGGAGAGATGAAGAAGAACCTGAGAGGGAGAAAGAAAGAGGAAGGAGGAAGAAGGAAACCATAGCCAAGGTGGGGCGAGGAAGAAGACGAGGGGAGAGAGGAGGAGGTTGACTAGGAAGAAGGGTTGCATCCATAGCCGGAGGTCAAAGGGTTGACCGGTGAAGTTGACCAGGCATTGACCAGCGTTGACTGAGAATGTTGACCGGAGCCGCTGACCAAGACCTTGACCGAGCTGGAGTTGGTATAACCTCGCCATGCCTTCAGCCTGCCCCCTCGCCCTGTGGATGTGCAAATGCCTTGGCACTTGCTGAGTCAGTCTGTCTCTTCTTTCTGCATTGAGTCACTTTTGTCCAGGTTGATAGGACTCTGTGCATGTGGCCGTAGAGCTGTGGTGACCAAACTTGCACGGGCTGAGTAGGGCTAAAGGCCATGTCTGGCGACTGACCCGTCCCGGGGACAAGACCCCCAAGGACCGGTACAGACCGGCGGGCTGCTCAGTGTGGCATGGTAGGCCTAAAATCCGAGCTGCAGGCTGCGCATCCAGTTGTCTTACGTCTTGAGAGGGCTCTGCTGATCACGTCGTCCTGACTGCGACGTTAAAGAATTCATGAGGAGTTATGGGGCATCTCCTTAAATGGCTCCTGATCAACACAGTAGGTTAGGCTAGAGACCATAGTTGACAGGGTCTGATCTAGAGTGAAAGCCAGGTGGGATTGATCGCTGGTGCAAGGTGCACTGGGATCTGGAAAGTTTCGGTGACAGTGGTGGTGAAAGCTTCCGTCGGCTGTGGTAACCTGGCTGGAACGAAGGGGAAGACTTTGTGGTCCTTTAGAGAGCCAGTCAGTCAGTTAGTCAGTATGTGGATAAGTCTAAGTGGTGAGGAACTGTCACTTGGTTGTGCACCCAACACCAGGGAGGACTATCCCATGTATTCCTTGCTGGTGGGGTTCTCCTTGTGGGGGACCCTCTGGCGGCTACTTTTCCCGTAGGATTTTGGCATACCTTCTCGTGTAAAGTGACGACGAGGGGTGGTACGAGGACCCCTCCTTACACGAAGGAGCAGGAGGAGGAAGCCGCAAAGATTTTGGCAAAGCAGAGGGCAAGGAAGGAGGAGTTGGAGAAGAAAGGAAAGAAGGTGGCTCTCTTGGCAGAGAAGGCCAAGAAAGAGAAGGAGTTGGAGTTAAAACGGCTGCAGAAGGAAAAAGAAGTAGTTTCAGCAGCCGTGGAAGAAGAAGAAGAAGAAGGAGAAGAAGAGGTGGAGGAACCGCCATAGGGGAATGTGAGAACTGAAGAAAGGGGGGAGTCAAGTGGTGCTCGTGAAAGGGAGGCGAAAATGGAAAAGATGGTAACAGAGTGGGTGGCAAATCTGGCCCTGGGGGAAGAAGAGGAAGCTATGTTGCTTGTTCCCCAGACCGAAAGGGAAGCGGAAGATCAAGAGTTGCGAAGTGAGGCAGATCCCTTGCGCCGACAGGCCAAGGAGGACGAGAAGCTTTTGGAGTGGAAACTACGCCTCGCAAGGGGAAGAACGAGGCGACTGGAGGCGACTGAGAGGATGGAAGGAGAATTGAGAGCAGTCGAAGAGTAGCAGGGGCAGTTGGGATCACAAGTTGATCTGGGTAGGAAAGTAGAACTCTTATCCCAGAATGTGGAAGTCATGCTGAGAGCCAGCAGGAACATTGGCGCTATCTTAGGGGCCACGATATTGCCCTACAGTCTATGAGCCTAGGCTTCAAGGGATTTTGCACGCGAAATGATGATGCATGTTGCCAGCAAAATACGTGTAGTGGTAGAGGACATAGAAAAATTATGTACGGGTGCCATAGAAGGCGCCAAGATAGCGGCCCCCAAAGAAGAGGAGGCACGGCCACAGCGTGAGCGCATTAAGGCCAGATTCCCTGAACCCTATAGTGGGAAGAAGGGAGAGGACTTCGAGAATTGGAAGCCAATATTAACTCCTATTTGCACTTACAGAACATTGCGCCAGAGAACCATTTTCTTGTGGCCTCCAGGCATTAAAAGAAGAAGCGGCCACTTTTGCTAGGTCGCTTTCCCGCGCTGCCAAGTGTGATAATGATATGGCCACGTACTCCGGCATCACTAACTTGAGTGATTTCCTGTCTGCCCTCCGTGAGCGGTTTGCAGATGTCACTAGCGGTCTTAGGGCATCTAATAAGCTGCAGACGATCCGCACGTGAGAGTGGAGGACTGCAAGAGCAGTCAAGGCCGCCATGGATGAACTTGTCGCTGTCCCTGGACATGGGGTCATTGAGCCCCAACTTGTCCAGTTGTTTTATCGTGCCATGCCCGAGACTTTGCACGGGCACTTCTTCGACAAGAAACAACAGCCTAACATGATGTATGGCACGCTTAGTCGAGAGGTTGTTGCTTTTGAGGCCCAGCCCGCGCCAGTTACCAATTTCTGGCACAAGGACCTTGCGAAGGGCAAAAAGTGGAAAGGTCAGACCATCTCAAGTCACGTTAAGGCCAAAGGTAGTCTTATTCTTACGATGGAGGAAGGTGGTCTGGACGAGGTCCCCTACAACGAGATTGAGTGGGGCCTGGATGATGTAAACAGTAGTAAAGGGGAGGGGAGTTCCTACTCTGCTGTCGCGGTCGGAGGGAGGCCGCAGGGAAGAGGAAGAGGCGAGGGCCAAGGGGGCCAGGCCTCTGGTGGCTGAGGGCAGGGTGGCCAGGGGGTTGGCGGCAGGGGAAACCGCCAAGTGGGTGGTAGGGGTCAAGGTCCCCCATCAAACCGTCCTCGTTCCAATCGGTCACCTCCCAGAGGGGTTGGACGGCACCCCGGTCGGCTTGAGGGCCGACCCTGCGAATCGTTGGGCCTTGAGCAAACAGATTGGCAGAAGAGGATATATGCGGATCAGTGCATCTTTTGCATCGACCCTGAGCATATTATAAAATTTTGTCCCAAGTATAGGAGTGTCCGACGAGCGGCTGCTAAGGCAGCAAAAGGCAACCGCCGGTATGGGTACCAATTGCCCTTACCCTAGGCCACGTGGAGATGAGTGCGCGCCCCAAATAAAAACTACCACTCCATGTGTGCCTACGACAGAGGCTGCTGGCCAACGCCTAGTTAGATGTCCAGAGACTGCTTGTGTTAGAGTCTCTCTAGGAGCTTCCCTCACAGGATTGGCGGAAGAGTTAAAGGAGAGAATGCCAACAAGGGCCAAGATGAAGAAAGAAGGAAAAAGGCAACTTTTGTTAGCAGATGTAGAGGTTTTTAGAGGCAGGGTAGGGACCCATATAGATTAGCCGCAAAGCGCTGAAAAAACTCAAGCTCATCTTGAAAGTCCAAAAGCTAGAGGAGCCCGTAATCAGCATCCTCGCAGATAACCGCACGATGTGGATCGAGGATTATGTAGAGGGAGTCTAGGCGTATTTTTGCGTAGAGGCAAATGGGAAGATAGAGAGAGTTCTCCATTCTCTGACTCTCCTCGTCGAGGACAATCTCCCGTCTGACATTGTTTTAGGAATGGATTGGGGAGAGGCAGCAGGAGCCACACTACATCTGAGAGAACATGAGTGTAGGTTTCCTAGTCCTTAAGGTGGTGTCAAGACGACCCGCCTGTTCCATGTGTCAAGAGTAGACAACTCCCTGGCACGTTGTTGTCTCAATGCTTCTGAGTTCGCCCGATTAGTTAAAAAGGAGCAACTGGAAGAGCAGGTTTTTGTAGCCTATGTTAGGTCAGTCAGTGAGCCTAAGGAAGAGGAACCGCCCAACCCCGTTATCGCCAAGTTGCTGGAAGAGTACGCTGATCTGTCAGAACCTCCTGCAGGAGTAGTCCCGCGTCCTATCCAGCACCGCATTGAGATAGAGCCTGGCAGTACGACTCCAAAGGGAGCAGTCTACAGAATGTCTCCCAAAGAGTTAGAGGAGTTGCGCAAGTAGTTAGACGAGCTCCTCAAAAAGGGTTGGATTAGGCCCAGTTCGTCCCCATTTCGAGCACCTGCTCTCTTTGTCTCCAAGAAAGAGGGAGAGTTGAGAATGTGCATGGACTATAGGGGTCTCAACGCTGTTACGGTCAAGAGTGCAGAACTGCCCCGAATAGATGACTTGTTAGATCGGGTACAGGGCTACAAGTATTTTACAAAGATAAAATTGAAATCAGGGTACCACCAGATTGAGGTCCACCCTGATGATTAGTACAGAACAATGCTCAGGGCTAGATACGGGCATTATGAGTTTATAGTCATGCCCTTTGGATAGTTTATAGTCATGCCCTTTGGACTAACCAACGCACCGGCCACTTTCCAGCGTTGTATGAATGTTTAGGCCGTGGTTAGACAGATTCATAGTTGTATATTTAAATGATATTTTGATTTTTAGTACTCCAAGAGCATGAGGTTCATTTGAGGCAGGACTTGGAGAAGTTGCGCGAGGCAAACTTCAAGATCAACTTGAAGAAGTATGAGTGGGCCAAGACCGAAATCTTGTACTTGGGCCACGTCTTAGATGGTGATGGTACCAAACCTGAGGACAGTAAGATCGCAGCGGTCAGAGACTGGCCAACTCCGCGTACACTCACAGATTTGAGATCGTTCCTAGGATTGGCTAATTACTACAAGAAATTCGTTAGAAACTTTTCGGCTATCACTGCCCTCCTTCGCATGTTGCTAAAGAAAGAAGCAATCTGGAAGTGGGACCAAGATTGCACTTCGACACTGAAGAAGTTAAAATGGGCCTTGATAGAGTACCCAATCCTCAAGGTAGCTGATCCATCCTTACCTTTTGTCGTTACTACTG
This sequence comes from Chara braunii, assembly GCA_003427395.1. Lineage (NCBI taxonomy): Eukaryota > Viridiplantae > Streptophyta > Charophyceae > Charales > Characeae > Chara > Chara braunii. The sequence goes on from BFEA01000049.1 coordinate 2,721,820, forward strand.
ATGCAAGTCTGTACGATATTGGTGTTGTTTTACAGCAAGATGATGACAATGGGTATAGACCTGTAGAGTTCATGTCCGCTAGATCGACATCAACTTACAAGAGAGAACTGCTCTCAGGCAAGCATTAGACCACTGGAGACACTACTTGCTTGGGAGGCACTTCAAAGTTTATTCAAACCACGAGACACTTAGGTGGTTGAGGACTCGGGCCAAGATGACACCTAAGCTTACTTGGTGGGCCACTGAAATAGACCAATTTGACTTTGAGCTCAAACCCGTAAAAGGAAAGCATAACGTGGTTGCATACGCCTGAGTAGAAGAGCCGATTACTTTGGAGCTATAGTTCACTATCTAGACGCAGGAACCGACTTACAGCAAAAAGTCAGAGATGCGTATGCGCAGGACCCCATCTATAGTGACCCTCCTCAAGAGAGTAAGGGAGGCCCCAAAAAGTGAACCTAATAATCGCATCATGAACAAGTTACTATTTGAGAAGACAGACGTCATAGATCGGCTATGCATCCCCAATAGTGAGGAGATCCAGAGTCTGATCTTGGGGGAATGTCACGATGCAGAAAGGCACTTCGGCTGGCAAAAGACGTCAGCCAACCTGACGTGTGCCTACACGTGGCCTGGCATGAAAGCTGACTGCATAGAGTACGTGCGTGGTTGCAAGGTATGCAAGCGTAACAAAACTACGACGTGAGCCCCATTTGGTCTTCTCAGACCCTTGCCTATCCCTGCAGGACCGGAGAGTCTCTGTCCATTGGCTTCATGGATGTTGGGGTCGGGAGTAGGCTGACAAGAGCTAAGTCATCGTTATTGTTGATCGTTTTAGCAAGTATGCAGTCTTTGTTCCTTTACCTTCTTAGGCATGAACAAAGTTAGTTATAGAGAAGTTTTTCGATGTCTGGGTAAGCGAGCACGGTATTCCGCTATCTATCATTAGCGATAGAGATACGCGGTTTACTAGTCAACTTTGGCAGGAACTTATTTTTCTACGACTCGAAAGTTGTTGATGTCATCCAGAGACTAACGATCAGACTAAACAAATGAATAAGATCCTGCATCAGATACTCAGGATGTATATTAGACCCGATCAAATTAACTAGGATGAGATGCTCCCTAAAGTAGCTAGTGCCTACAATAACAGTGTCCATCTAGCTACTTGTCGAACTTTGAATGAGTTGCACAAGTCCTTTAGACCCCGCAGGCCGTTTGAAGGACTGAATCGCGACCAGATACAAAGACTGCCACCCGAAACTAAAGAATTTGCGCTGCAGCATGAGAGATAAATTGCACGGGTGATCAACAATCTGAGAAAAGCTCAGCACAATATGATAGAGCAAGCTAATAAGCATCGTCGGCCATCGCAGTTCCAAGTAGGTGATTTAGTCTGGGTCAAGTATAAGGAGTTCGCTAAAGTTGTTACCCGCGTATAGGGGACCGTGGCTTGTCCTAGAAGTGAAAGGCGAGAGGACGGACCTTCCTACACGATAGAGGTACCGCCACACCTCCACACATACTCAGTCTTCCATGCGTCAAAGTTGTTACCTTGTGTCACCAACCAGCAATTTTCGTTGCGTTGATCGATGATTCCGCCGGATGTGGATGACACATATGATATAGATCGCATTATGTATTTCGAAGTGGAGGTAGGGGTCGTCCACAGAAGGAGTACGAGGTCAGGTTCGCTTATCAGGAACCGGAGGACGACCGCTTGTTCACGAGAACCGAGCCTTTAGAGACCGCACCCGACATAGTCCACGCCTGTGATAGAGAAAAGAAAGGTAAAGGTCCTGCCTTGCGTTGAAGTATTCTCAGAGGACCTCGAATTTAGGTTGGCGGGAGTGAAACGGTTTTCACCTTCAGGGTAGCAGATGCAGTACCCAGGGCTTGATCCCGAGACCTCCCCCTCACCCATGTACAATATCCGTTGACCCGCGTGTGTTTGAACCCGCGATTTGTGTGCGAAAAGTCATATGTTCAGGTGTTGTACATAGTGCGGTCGCCAGGCCTTGAACTGTAGGTCTGTGTTTTAGAGGTCTTAGCAGTAGTCTAGGTCCTACCTGCTACAGTATCGAAAGGTCAAGCCTACGACCTTCCGGAACTTTTGGAAGTGACCTTTCGTGAGTCCTAGAGTCAGTCCGCGTCTGGGTCAGCAGAGGGTGGTCCTAGCACAATCAGCAAAGGGCAGTCCTAGTCCTACTTATCCCAGTCAGTGGTACCCAGTCCCAAGGCGCACTTTGTCAAGTCAACAAGTACCATGTGGGACTGTGTATACCTCGGGCCCAGGGTCCAAGGGCAGACCTACGAAGATCGGAAGTAGACATAAAGAGGTAGCGTCCAGTCATTCATTCATTCTACTGGTGAGCCGTGCGGAAGCGTTGTCTCCGTGTCTTGTGCTACGAAGGTCTGCAGGTGCCCGAAGGAGAAGTGGGCTAAGAGGAGGAAGACGGGGCCATAACCACTAGTTAGTAGTTGGAGGTAGAAGACGACAGCCATAGCTGCCAGTAGGTTAGCGATAGGGAGTGTGTCAGTGTGTTTGTGAGAGTGTGCGGGACATCCAGGGTGATCCAGAGTGTGTTGTGTGTGTGTGCGAACAAGTTGTTGGGTGATACAGTTGATCGGTTGGGAATCTTTGTCAGGCGCTTCGTGCCATAGCCGTTCAAGGCAAGTTTGAGTTTGAACTGTGTTCCTGGCTACGTTAGCTATGAGCTTTGTGTGGGCGTTGTTGCACCAGGTGTTGCATGCATGAAGACAAGTCTGATTGCACCCTGAACTCTTGGCTGCGGCAGTCGCAAAACTTCTTGCGCTGCCACTTGTAGCAGCTGCGGAAACTGCATCTGTTGCATGTCCTGACTCATTAACCACCAAACTCAACGAAGAAGACTGAGAAGAAGAAGAAGGATGGAGAGGTGCAAAGGTAGAAGGGGGAAGAGAGCTTGAGATTTGGACCTGATGCATGCTTGCCATTTGTTGTAACTGATTGTGATGCGCTTTGGCCATTTCAGCCATATGAGTACACATCCGACTCATTTCCTCGAGTTGTTGGAATTTCAAACTCGGGCGTTCGCCGAGCAAATAGTAATCTACAAGGGCACGTATATACTTGCCCACATCTTTCTTATCATCTGCATCAGGTATAGTTGAGACTATTTTGAAAATAACCTCAAGGTCTTCAGCGGTTGTCTACCGCTTTGCCTTTTCCGCTTTTTCCTCCTCGGCCACTTCCTTTGATGGAGGGCCTCGTACAACGGTTCATCTGCCTCACTCGCTGCATCCGTACGAGCCTTTAGAATATCAGAAAGCTTGGCTGCCATGTTGGAACTACTAGCTCCTTCAGTTGCCATGGCCTTTCTCTCTCTTCTCTTTTGTCTGTGCGTCTCTATGGGCATATAATGGACTTCGGTAAGAGAAACAAACTGAAAGCACAGAAGAGAAGGTAGAACTCCTAGCGGGAGCGGCAAATATTTGGACTAGAGAGCAACCAACAACAACAAAATAAAATAAAATGAATTTTGAAGATAGTGCTGACTCCGCGTTTAAGTCCGGCCAGATCAAGTAGGAGATCCCCTCGAGCCTAATCCGATCGACACCATCTAAGTACAACAAATCAGACTACAAGTAACAACATACAACAATGCAGAATTGAGTGGTGTATAAGGTGCAGGTCAAGCATTGGATTGTGCGCCATCAATCTGGCAAAACATCTCAGCCAAGATCCCCTTGGCAGTGAGTGCTCTAATAAAAAAGAAGAGTATTGTATTCCAGACAGAAAAGAGAGCGACACCGTGTCAACAGATTTGGGTCCAAGGGGCCCTTCTTGTTTGGGCCTGGTCCCACTCAGTCTCAATGGGTCCCACGTAGGTCTCGACCAAGTCCCAAGCAAGAAGAGTAACTCAAGGTCCTATTTTTTGCCTCTACCGTACTGAAAAATGAATTTCAAATTCAAGAGAGAACCTACAGACTAAATCCATTCATAATGAAAAGACAAAGCATTGTAGAAAGATATGGCATTCAAAGCAAGATACCTTATCTCTACATCCATCCGGTTAGTAAGCAGTTTGCACACCAATGCACACAACCAAGACTTCAGAGGAGTAGGAAAGCGACACATGAGCACAAACAATACCATGCACGCATACATGGGCAACCATTAGGTGCACGAGACTTACCTGAGTGGCCCGGACTCTGAGATGAAGTGTAACTCACCCCCCTTCCTCATATGGTCCTCCTAACCCTATTCCCCACTTCTACACTAGTGTCCTATCATGTAGGAGGGTCTGACTCCAACACGAAAGTGCAATGCCGAATCCCCTGCTGATGCTGAAAAACAAAGGAGTAACTTGCAGTCCGTAGATGCAGAATGGCTATCTCCCTCAAGATCGCCTACTTGAGGGAGGCCCTCAAGTCAGCAAGTGTCTCCCTTAGGTCAGATTCCAGGTGTGATTGCCTCTTATTGTCGCCTCTCTCAACTTGTCGCTTGAAGTCCTCTGATGTGTCGCCACCACCTACTCACTCTCAATCAACCTGGTCAGGTTCAATGTCGACCCAACATGACCTAACCAGGTGGGGGCAACTTCCCTAACCCACGCTGCCCCACTTCCCACTTCGGACCAACCCTAACCCTAAGTGGTTAGCCCTAACCACTTAGGTTAGGGTTAGGGTGGATAAGTCAACTCTCACCAGCAAGTAGAATCCGCTCTGATACAAATGTTATGATCCTGGCCAATTTCGAAGTACACATTCATTAGAAAGTACAATGCTGTCCAATTGGAAAAAGAAATGAATGAACTTGAGAGGAGAGAGAGGGTAGGAAGAAGAAGAAAAAGAAAGAAAGAAGAAGAAAGAAAGAAGAAGAAAGAAAGAAGAAGAAGATGATGTACACCAGCATAGACCAATGATAATGCTCTTCTTCGCCAACCACTCTCCTCCTCCTTATCTTCTCCCCTCTTATTCAAAGAAGAAGAAGAAGAACAATGTTGAATGGATGATCCAGAATCAATGTCTGATTCCCTCTTCTAATGGAGGCGTCACTTGAGGTCCATCATAGCCATGGTCGCCCCTCCCTCTCTTCTCTCTCAGAGGCCGAGGCTATGGCGGATTACCAGGGCATTGCCCTGCTGTCCAAAGGACAACACAAAGCAGCTATGGCTGCTCTAGCTCAGGCCGCCATGCCTGACTCTGCCTCGAAGCTTCTTGGTGTATCTCTGCCCCAACGAGGCCCTCCTGCTGCAGCGCCCACCGAGGTGTTGAAGATGACAACCACCATAGCCAGGTAAGTACCTCTGGCGTTCCCCTTCCTAGTCCTGGTCTTCTTTGTCCTTCGTGTCCTTGCTCCTTCCCCAACAGCGGAGCTGATGCTAGCGTTGCTCTAGCCAGCGCTTCAACCAGTGTGTCGCCAAACATGCACACTGACACACTGGTTGCCTCTTGGGGAGTGACTTCCTAGGCTGCGCGGCCTCCAAGCAACCGGTACCTCCTCCCTTTCGGAGGGAAACATCATTGCAGACTCTGATATTGCCCGTACAGGCCCTAGACTCAGACTCGTTGGACTGGTACCTGCCTAGACCTAGCCTACAACTACTGGGCCTCTAAATATGCCAACGTTTTTCTTCTTTTGCTCAACCTCGAGCACCCAGCACATCTATCTCTAACTAGTGTAGTACCGACCTACCTGCTACTTGAGTGTATTTCGTTGCTTCAAGTGTCGCAGGCCTCTTTCCCCGCCACTTGAGTTTTTTCCGCCGCTGCAATCCTCAATGTCATGGCCGTAAGTAAGTACCGGCCCTTCGGGCCCACCGAACGAACAAGTGCCCTTGCGGTTCACACGCTCAAGTCGACAAACACTTAGACAGACATGTAGACCAGCAAGCGTGCACACACACAGACTTAGAGAAGTTGGTAATAAGTGGGAAACTCGGCAAGGCATTCAGTCCATGAGCAAACCTCATAAATCAGCTATGTGTCTCAATCTGTGTTTGATCAGGTCATTACATTAGCGTACTCCTGTGAATCGTGTTCTCTTTTTCTCTCTTTGACTTCGTAAGGTTGTTTCTATTGAATGGATATCTGGTTGAACCATCAACAAAAATGGACAATGCCGAAATTTTTACTGAAACCAAAGAGTTAGTTTTATTTTTCGATATTTTAAAAGTCACGAGCTTTTCTTTTTAGATTTGGTATAGTAAATATTATTCGAGCACCTTTTCCTAAAGGAAGTGTTGCCGAAATTTTTGGGATTTTCACATCGTTACCAGACGCTACTGCTAAGTAGCTTAGAATGCGATATAAAGTTGAACTCCGTTAACTCGATAGGCAATGTCTGCCTTGATTTTGTGACACAGGTCATTGCTACCTACGAGTGTTCTTCGAAGTTTTGAGCTTCATCAACTTCTGCTATCAACCACTTCCTTTAGGGAAGTGTGCTCGAAGAATATTTACTATACCAAATCTAAAAAGAAAAGCTTGTGACTTTGAGAAAACTAACTCTTTGGTTTCAGTAGAAATTTCGGCAGCGCTTCCTTTAGAAAGGAAATCTTCGAGAATTCCCTGTTTCCACACGGGACTCACACGTCTGAATAGATCCCAACAATAGGTCATACTGAAAAGAAAAAAAAAAACAAAGGAAAGTCGTGGCCTAGTATTGTGTCCCGTAGGATACATCTACGCAATATGCTCAGAATTTCAGAATCAATCATGAAGAATGAACGTCTTAAGTGGGTATCAATATCCAAAAATTGGAGCAGTGCCCAACTTGCGCTGATGACTGCTTCATCCCAACCTACTGAGATTGATACCACAGAGAGAGTGGCTTCCGATAATGCATCGGAGGATGGGAGAGGTAGGCCTTATCGGTGGAGAGACACACAGGGCATGGCACTAGAGCTTCTGCAAGGGGAGCCACAGCTCGTGATAGAGCCTGCCACCATGGTGGCGATGCAGGAGCATGAGGGACGTGACCTCACCTCCATGGGAGTTGAGGAGAGTGATCCTTAGTGTAACCAGGTGGATGCGCGTGGCCCTGATGATGGGAGACGTATGAGAGAGGATACTCTGAGAGACGTCATTTGGCCATGGTTTGAGCAGCATCAGTGGGAGCTAGAGCTCAGAGCGGCATCTCGACGACCTCGGGCGAAGGTCTTGGCACGTAGAGATGGTGCCTACGAGGGGCCTTAGCCTGAGCAGGCATGAGAGGTCGCTTTGCTCGTTTGCTTAAGACATTGAAATGGGGCTGGAGATAAGGTCCTCCTGACAGATTCGGTCGCTTTGCTCGTTTGCTTAAGACATTGAAATGGGGTTGGAGATGAGTTCCTCTTGACTGATCCGGTCGCTTTGCTCGTTTGCTTAAGACATTGAAATGAAGTTGAAGATGAGGTCCTCCTGACTGATCCATTCGGGGGGAACCTTCCCAACCGCGTCACGCAGGATTGGCAGAATTCACAAGTCCCTTCACAAAAAGGGAAGTGGCGGAGCCGCTCCAGCCGAGTGCGCCAGCTATACCTCCATCGAGTCCCTACGAGAGGATAAGGTCTCACGAGACACAACTTACCTCCACCCGTGCAAGCTGTCACTATCCCTTGGGTGGGAGTATCCCCGCCGAGCTACTGAACCACGCGCTGGCGCACTTTTTCCCAGTCAGGCCCCTTCGGGCGACCGGAAAGCCAACAGGCTGTCACACAGAATTTGGATTATATTTGCAATGAATAAAATAAATTAAATAAAGCAAATCCCTTCCTGTTGTGTGCGTCCGGCTTCGAGCGAGACCCTTCAATTGCGGTCTTCGCTGGTCCCCGGTCTTAGGAATCTTTTATTTTGATTCGGAACAACAAAGATCATGCAGGTAATAATCAGGGAGTTTTGGCGTGTCATGCATGTATCAATTTTGCAATTTTCTCGTTTTTGAGAACTGTGACAGAATCATCAGAGAAAATGCAGTCATCAGCAGTAACAATGCAACAGCAAGACTGACTAACTCGAGCAATGACAAAGTTAAGTGAGGGAAGAATGAGAACTCATAATAATCCGACAGAGCACACATGAAGAGAGCATAGCAAGCACTGACCAAGAGTCCTCACTCATCCCTCTAATCCTCACTCTCAACCTCTCGTTTGTCTGTCTGTCTGTTGTGCTTTCGGCCATGTCTCTGTACTCTCTGAGGTTGTGGTCTCTGGATGTAGAGCCACCTGAAGCCTGTAAGTTCTGAACTCTTCTGGCCAAGTCTCATGATGTGAAAGTCAACCATGGCACAAAATTCCTCCCATAATGTGGGGAGATATGGCCGAGAGAAGACCCCTCGCCTTAAATGCCGAAACTCCGATGGCTCTGGGACTGCCTCGTAGTCGATCACCGCAGGAGAAATGTACCTCTTGGCCAAATCTATCAGATCACCCCAGTAAGAGTCGTCAGTGAGAGTGAAGGGGACTAGAGGCTTGGGGTAGTCTGTATAGAGCTTCGGCCCAAAGCTGCGTATCAGTTTGGTGCCATTCTCATCAAGCACCCTTTCTTTCTCCTCCAGGTACTTGACCGCCGAGACCCAAACCGAGTCGAAGTGCTCATGGGTTTCCTTACCCTTCCTCAAGTAGGCTCTCAGGTCATGGATGGTACCTTCCGCAAACTCGTTGTGAACCACAAAGACTGACAAGTCCCCCTGCCTAAAGCAAACTGCATTGACATATCGATACCGGAAAGCATCCTTGAGAGCTATCTGATTAAGATTGGCCAAAACTGACCTTGCGATTGGAGAGAATTGAACTGTACTCATATGTTGTGATGGATACCGGAACCGGTCTCTGGTGTAAAATGAGAAAATAACCTTGTGCTGATTGTTTTCGACTGAAAATCTCAAATGACCTGGACGGATGAGTATTGACTGGGTGCTGACTGTATGCCAATTGAATGTTTAGCTGATACCTTCGGACACCACGAGTGACTAAGCGTTGCTGGAACGATAGGTCTTGGAGGACTGGCGGAGTCGGAATGCTGATGAGATAACCAATCATAAGCATTGATCGAAATTGAGAGTTGTTGGTCTCGTTCCCGGGTGAAAGACCCGACTTCTCTATGATCACAGGAGCCTAGCCCTAGCTTGCTCCAGAGACTCTAGCCACGAGCTAGTACTGTGCAGTTTGCCATCATTACCATAAAAATAAAACACATATTCAATGTATTTCTTTCCATCTGCCATCACAACAGCAAGTTCTCTCTGAGTCCGTATACGAGATTTCATGTCTCGGCAAACACTCTCCGCCCACCCCTCCTTCTTATCTCTAATAGAAGTGTACTTCATCACCAGGATGTCCACATCTTTCATTGTTTTGTTTTGGCTTCGTGACTCAGATTATGATAAGGCGTTTAAAGAAAGGAATAACACAGTTACCGGTCTCGTCAACTCGGGTGAAGGGGGTAGTATTTATGTATTGGGGAGGTTATTGCGTTTAGCTTGAGGGCCCTTGGAGAGGCCAACCTGAATGCTGCTGATCAGATCATTAAACAGTAACCATAGAGTAGAAGAGGACTCAAAGGGGAGTTTTTCCTTCGGACGACAAAGCACTACCGAGCTTCTCGGGTCAGTGACCGTCGTCCGTTGAGTAGGAATTTTGATGGTAGTAGTTGGCGTTCACTGATCATTTAACCTTGGAATCCCTGATAGAAGAGCGCACGAGAGATCAACTTCTCAACTGGTCCCCACTCTTATCGATTTTTAGGATTTCTCATATGATAGGTTGGTGCAACTCTGCTTTGCTAGTGCAGTCTCCGAAACATAAAGGCGCACTCACTGAGCTTACAAACCCTTGTTCCTGTTGTACACTATTTCAGTGTAAGGCTCTCACCGCACCAATTCCCTTCAAAAGATCCGTTTGCTCTGAGAGTCTGGGAAGTACGAAAAAGGAACTCTTTTCAATTTGACCAGTTATCAGGGCGTATAGTTATAAGTATTTCTGCGGGCACTTCCTCATGGAAGCCCTTAACAGAGCGGCGACCACCAATTCCCTTCTCGTGCAGGTTGACCATGGCCCCTTTTTCAGAGAACTTGAACAGCCCACTTAGACTCGGCCCGGTGTTAAATGGCCAGCTGTTGCCCCCATCTCAGTCAGATCGCCTAATGTTCAGATGAGTAATCTCGTTCTTTCAGCAATAGTGTTCATGACGTTTTTTGGTTACGGGACAGACCGACCCATAGCCTGCCTCAGCCCAGTTCCAATGGTAATATGCTCATTAGGGTCAGGAGAGGGGTCCAGGGTATGTCAAAAGTCATGTCTTGGTCGTAGATCCTCATCGATGATATCATACGACTGGTAGGTAGTGTACCATCATCATCGAATGCATTAATTTATTATCAATTAGCGCTCAGACCGTTGGCTATTACTAACTCTAGTCCCCGTCTAATAAGAACTTAACATTTAAATAAAGTATTTTCCTCAGTTGTCGCCTCCTCCCTCTGCGACTCATCCCTTAACGAAAGCATTCCCGGTCACTCGGGGCAGAAGGGTGAAATGACAGTCCTGTCTGCAGACCGAGCACCAGTGGCTTCAGGCGGGCACGGGTAGGTTCACATTATCGCAGCTCGACTGTATGCTCATGCGGTCGCCACGCCTTATCATGCAATCATGGTGCCTGCAAACTTGTACAGCCATACGCCCATACGATCGCACAATTCCCCATGGGCTCATGCTTTCTCAGGATCATACGACTGTACTGACATTTGTCAGTTCGTGTGGTTCCAGATTTGTATGACCATACCCTGGTGATACAATATCCTTTAAACGAGTGGCTCAGACTTGGCAGCACTCGTGATCTTTGCCTTCTTGACTAAACTTGGGCAAGCGGCTCAAAATGAAAGGCTGATATTTGAGACACACAGGCTGGTTCAGGAGGGCCAAGTAATCTGACCTTAGTTCGTCTAGCCTTTTGTTCTTGTGTCGTTATTTCTCTTCCCCCCTGTTTTTTTTCTTTTCTTTTTGTTTAATTGTCGTCAACCACTAATCAGATGGCGTCCTCTATATAGTAGAGACGCGTGACTAGTGGTGACGACAACCAAGACTGGTGAATAACTTAGCAGCCATTGGTTTTCTCTGAAGAGTTGGAGAGGCTACTCACGATAGGCTCCTACCCAAAGTTTTTCCCGAGTCTCAAATTGACAACCCCCGGCTGCGAAATGAGCCTCCCAGACACAATTTGATGGAGGCCACGTTCCATTCACTCGTAACATTCACCCGACTGCTCTCCGAGTCTGCCCGCTAAACATTGGATGATTATAGAATTAAGGCACAAGAGAGAAAGCAGAGAAAAGTAGCAATGCATTATCCGAACCGTGGAGAACCAGCCGCGCAATCAGCGGGAAATGTAGTTGATAATCAACTTCCCATTTCTTTTGGGAGACATCCTTAATGAAGGCGAAATTTATCATGTGTGTTTTCAAAAGCCCGTTCCCAATCCCGTGCAAACATCACTGACAACTCTTGTTATCAAACGGTTACTCACTAACGATCGCTCTCCTCAGGTGGTTCAAACCTTTTGACCGAGCTCGCTTAGCGAGCTAACAATGCCCATCATAGGCCACTAAGCTGACAGTCAGATAGCTCTCCACAGTTTTGTCCTCCTACCTCATCAAGACTTAACTCGATCACAACCTTACTCCAACTCGTTCACTGATGACCCCGGGGCTTCTGGGTACGGCGCCTTTATCTACTCAACGCTTCCATTCTCTCCACCATGCTGGGACGCAGTACATGGCCAATCTCGAAGAAGATGAGCCGCCTCTTCACCGTCGGGAAGGCTTAGTTTGACAATGATCCACACCCAGCATAGTAAAACCCTGATGAGAATCGAGAATGGCCGCTAAGCTTGGAAGGAGCAGTTGACGTCAACGACAATGAGCGAGCGCACCTCCGCATGTCCCCTTCGATCAGCATACCATGCTCACGCTTCCTTCCTTTCTCACGAAGAGTCGTATCAGGGGAGGAGAACGAAGACAGCGCCTGCAGGGAGCTACCTTTGGAGTCAGAGTCATTGCCAGGTATTGCCTGTAGACTCCAGTCTCGCAATTCCAGAAAACAGGAGGCCTGGTCGTCCAAGCCCGTTCATGGACCCGCCAATAAAGAACCCCGCCTTTTGTCTATTCTTGGGATCAGTGACGTTGTCAATAGCCACTTGAGCCAACGAGCCTGCTCGGGCTAGAGGAGTGAAGAAAACGCAGTATGACACTTGCGCGCAAGACATGCCCGATGTGAGTAGTGCCCACCGCAGCCTATAACTCCTCTCCCTCTCTCCTTCGCGTATTGGCTGCCACGTTGTCTTATAGATCGCGCATGAAGTGCACAACACGCATGAGACAAATCCTTCTCCGTCCGCCTACTCCAGAAAGCTGAACCCTCAGGCAAGAACCCGGAGAGCCCAGTACGCATTCTCGCCCTGGTTCATGACAGTGTTCCTAGCTGATCATCCCCGTCAGAGCATCTGGCTCAACCCTCAATCATCTGTCGAGCTCTGTCGACTTAGTTTCTCCCCTGACTTTAGTTGAGCTCCACTCACGACCACTTAGCACCGCCGATCCCTCTCAGAGATCAGTCGACCAGTGTCGACCCTCAGCCTCCCCTTTCTCTCGTTCTCTCGTTCTCTCAGAGCTCTGTCGACTTAGTTTCTCCACTTGTGCCCGAGCCTTCAGTGCAGGCGGATTACCACTAAGCAGCTTGGCCACTAGCAGTGTCCCGATTCTGAGAGTGGGGGACGTGTCTGGCCCTTTCGCCGAAAGAAAGAACAGCCCATGACCCACCCCCTTCTCCGCTTTTTCTCTTTATAGGATCGCCACTCGCTATGATCCCCGCGCTCTAAACGAAGACTTCAAGTAACCCCCTTCTTAATCCTTCACTAATACTTCCGAGTTACGAAAAGAAATAATAAGATAGAATAAATCCAAATGATTCGAAAGCCGAAACCCAAGAGTCGGAGCAGGTACTGAACCCCCTACCCTACTGTCGATCACCGATCCTCGTGACGTGACTGCAGGTTGAAAGCATGGTCCCATAACGGGATACCGACGGGCGCACCCTTCTCATCAAAACACGCCGCCAGTCCACTCCTATTGAGTGTCTGTATCCGATGGCAAGGAGAGTGTATATGACCTTCCACAGGGGGGTGATAGGCCTCCTACCAAAGTGGCCGCGAGTTGCCCCTCTTTTGGGGTCCCATTGCGTGGCGCTCGGCTGGACAGATCAGCCACAAGTGGCACGCGAAGGGTCGGGCCGGCCTAGGCCACAGACCATGACTGAGCTCAAAATTTGAACCATTGGCCTTCCCGCGCAATGACAGGCCAAAAAGACCTGAGAAAAAGGTAATAATAACAATAGTAATAATAGTAATAATAATAATGATAATATTAATAATCAGAAAAAAGGAACAGGGAGGAAAAGGGGAGAGCACAGCATCAGTATCCCCCGTACCACTAAACCGGCCCTGAAGAAAAATGACGACCCAGATCAAGCTGCAGGTCTGCCACGCGGCCCCTCCCAATTTTCACATTTCCCTTTTCTTTTTCTTTCTTTATTTCTTCTTTATTCGACTATGACAGGCAGCCGGTGCATCTAATCCCACAACCTGGCCAAGAGGCCCTCGACGCGCAGTAGGAAAGACCGCGCCGATCCCTCTACTTTCTCGTCCCTGGGCAAGCCCGGTGGTTACCACGGCCACAGGTCGGTAGTGCTCTGCGGTATAGCAGAGCGTCATGGACCAATGAAAGGCCCTGCTACACACCTACCCCCTTGCTATTGGCAAAGCCAACCTGACCGATTCCTTCAGCAGAGCTCAATTCGGGTAGGCCTGGTATGTCGCAGGGCCTCCCCCAAGGAGGGAATATGATGCACCGCAAAGGTCCCTGAGCAGGCGTCTGGCACACAGAGGAGGGTTGGAACTCCGCGCCCTCCGACAGCGTGAAAGCTTTTACGTGCACGCGGAGGTGGCCCAACTGAGGGCGTTTCTCGTATTCTGTAGCGTAGGGGGTACGCGAGGTCCACGCCTAGCTCGGACCCGTACTCGAACCGTCACGTTGGGGCGTTGATCTCCCACATGCCATTCATCGTCAGTCCACTAGGACATCTAACTCAACCACGTGACATGCAATAAAACTAACTCAAACAAACAAAATAAGCCTAGTCCCTTTTTCATACGTCCTGGCCCATAACTCGGAAAAGCTAAAGGCGCCTGAGTGAGGCCCGCGCAGAGTCGCATAAAAAGAATGCAACTGCTAAGGGAACCATAATGCGGAGTCATGTGTACTCACTGGGCCTGCTGTTATGGCGACGCTTCATGCGTTACCCACATTCGCGTCACCTCTCATGGGTTTCGGGGTTGTATGACACTCAAGTATCGAAAGCGAAATATCGCGAAGGGTCCCTCCTTCACGATATTGAACGACTGAAGGATAAGTCGTTCAACCCTTGCGGCACCCCTGTCTTTTAGGCAGTGGGTGACGATAAGCAAGGGGCGTAGGTCCTGCTTATGGGGGAAACTCTTTTGTGCCGGACCAGAGCCTAGGATGTCCTGGACAAGGCTAGGCTCAGGACTAACGTCCGACCAATAATCTAAGAAGCAAAACCCCTTTAGAGACGGGGTTCGCTCGTCCTTCCACTACTGAAAGAAAATACGAGTAATCACGGGTTGGCGAGCAATTCGCCATACCCAAACTAAGTCCAGTTCGATCGAAGGTCGAGCGCTAAACCTTGCGCTCAAGTAATCCTACCTATTCGTTAGATGTGTGCGATAGGAGAAAAATAAAATAAAAAAAACGGGGAGTCTCGGAGGAAATCGGGGCGAGTCATTCTCACAGCCATAGTTGAACCTTGTCATTCACACCCTGCACACATTCATCCATATCACCCTCAATCCAGGAGCGAGCCCTCGCTCCCATACATACTTGCACACACATGAAGCCCAATGAAATGCTACAAAACGTGGTCAACCCCTTCGCTCCCAGGTTCATGTCCCACATGCCCTTTTTCGACCCCCACTCAACAAAGGCATACCTGCCTGTCCCAATTCACACAACTTTTGCATGGCTATTCAAGAAAGGTTCAAAGGATAGGAACTTTATTCACACGGAAATGCCTTTCGCCTACAAGGTCACAAACATCTGGGCGTGGGTATCATGGTGGGTAAAAATTGAGCCGCAAACCGACTTGCTATCAATTTGATAGCAGAAGTTGATGAAGCTCAAGACTGCGAAGAACACTCGCAGGTAGCAATGACCTGCGTCACAAAACCAAGGCAGACATCGCCTGTCGAGTTAACGGAGTTCAACTTCGTATCGCATTCTAAGCTACTTAGCAGTAGCGTCCGGTAACGATGTGAAAATCCCGAAAATTTCAGCAGCACTTCCTTTAGGGAAGTGTGCTCGAAGAATATTTACTATACCAAATCTAAAAAGAAAAGCTCGTGACTCTGAAAATATCGAAAAATATTAATTATTTGGTTTCAGTAGAAATTTCGGCAGCACCTCCTTTATAACGGAAGGTTTCCACAATTCCTACTGATCCAAAAGACTAAACTATGTCCTATCCTAGCTGACATCTTTGAAACTTGACTAACTTTGAGTATTTAGCAGAAATTTTGGCAGCATCTCCCCTAAGGAAAAGAGGCTCCCATAACTTTTAGTAACTCAGAGGCTAGCCAATGTCCTACCCAAAACAGTCATGCATGAAAAGAGAAATGTGAAAACAAAAATGGACATATATCTGCCTATCGCTCAAGCACAAGGCGAATACTAACAAACTACCCTACTATGCAGAAAAAAAGAACAGAGCCTGAACAACATACAAGTCAGGTCCACAACGCATTCAACCAATTCAAAACAAGGGTTCGTTCATCCCAAGTTGTCATCTTTCGCTTGTCCTAATAAAAAAACATGAGTCATGTATCTTACTTAGTTAATTAATTTTCCAAGTTGTTATGAGTTCCACCGCTAGGCTCGAAGAAAGAGTCGAGCCTAGACGGTCGTAACAAGTGCTCTCCGAACCGTGCGAGATGGTCGCCCATCACACGGCTCTCCAACTCAAGTTAAGACAGTTATTCATTGACTGAAGTCAATGAATTTAAGTTAATTGATTCAAACAACCACATAAAGAGTGAGTTGGGTACAACATATAAACAAAAAATTGCTGAGATATAGAGACTTTTTCTAAAGTAGCGCCATCGCGAGCTGCCTCTCAGTTTATACTTACGAGGAACCACCTCCAGTGTCTATTATAGCAGTGTTTCCCGTTCTTCCCTAGATCCGAGTTATCTCTTAGTATTCTTCAGTAGACCTCGGCCTCGCAATACTAGAAACATAAAGCTGCCAGTCTACTCAAGCCTRTTCACGAGGCCGCAAGTGAGAGCTCCATTCCTCCATTAGTTCCTGGGAGCAGTGATAATCCCCAACAATCGCGCGAGCTAACGAGCCTGCTTTGGCCTTCTTTTCATTCCATCAGTGCGTGACCGTCTCATAGACTTCTACCCAGAGCCGTCGGCTCTGTTTCAGTGGTGACGTCAACGAAAGGCATATCCGTGATCCCGAGCTAGCATACCCCCAAGACGCCTTCTCTCTCCCCCTGCACCTCTGGACTGCAACTGTCTAGTTGCCTTGGGCTGTCGTCACGAGAAGGCCTCTGGTCACACAACACTCTCTGTGTATGCAGCGGTAAACACATTGTCACATCAACTCCACACGAATTATCGGGAGCGCGAGAGAAGATCCTCCCTCTCTATAATGCCTGCCCTCATCTCTCTGTCTCGTAACCGCTCATGTCTCTCGCTCTCTTCGTTGACCCCCGAGTCCCCCGTCTGGTGGTCCTGATCCCTTCATCGCTGTGAGCTGGCCTTTGGCGGTCACCCCCGAACCTGTGCACGAAGGTGCTTATCGCACTATGCTGATCGCCCCTGACTGTATGGACCGCACGCACGAAGTCTCTCGCGTCTGCTTGCACTGACAACCCGCGTTGATGTCTACCACTCACCGAAAAAAAGGACACACTCCCCCTTTGATGACCAACTGAACTCGTCTCCATCGGTTGCGCGACGCACGCGTACACAGGCCCGCCTCACTCACATGTAACTGCCTCTTGCCTTCTCACTGCTGACGCGAACTGGCCTCTGGGCCATCCTCTATGGACTCGGTCGACGGATGCTCTCTCCGCCACTGCTCCAGCCCGTGCCAGGAACGGGTCTGCGCATCGCTGRCCTCGGACTCAGCATCTGAGTCTCAGTCCAGCTTCTCTCAGTCGTACTCGTAGAAGTCTCTTCTTCGTGGTACGTGACCGTAACCTTTAAGGCCTCGATCACTCCATCTCTCCTGCATCTCCGCTCAGCTCGATTGTGAGCCTCAGTAACCACGCCCTGGACTTTTCCGTCTTCACTCATCTCCTGTTCTTTCCCTCCATAGACATTAACTTTTAGCTTAGCCACCCCGTCACTTTTACTATAGCTCAAGCAGGCATCCACTGTAGCCCCCTCCTCACGCATAGGCTCCCAATTCCAGTCGAATCTCAGATGCCCTGGCCTATAAGCCAAAAAGGCCGTTGCTTCGCGCCATAGCCAGGTTTCGTTCGATAGACTGCACGGTACCACGCCGCTAACCTCGAATAACGCGCCCCTCTACTTGCCACTTTCCACCCGAGCTCAAGCAGACGAGATACCACCAAGCCTCTTAGCCGCGAGCAGTGTCTCGACTCTTAGAAAGTGGGGAGTGTGTCTAGCCCTTCGCCGAAAAACCAATAGCCCATGACTCACCCCCCCCCCTTTTTCTCTTTATAGGATCGCCGCTCACTACGATCCCTGCGTTCTGAATGAAGAGTTCAAATTAACATTTTTCAAATTCTTCACATTAATTAATAGTTTTAAAGCTCCAAAAATAATAAAACAAAATAAAATTAAATGATTTAAGAAAGATGAGAGACCGAAACTCAACGGTCTAAGCACGAGCCGAACTCACTACACTACTATCAGTCACTAATCCTCGTGATGCGGCCACAGTCCGAAAGTAGTGGTCCCATAACGGAATACCGACGTGCACACCTTTCCCTTCTAAACACGCAGTCGGTCTACTCCCATTGGGTACCCGTGTCCGATGGCAAGGAGGGGGCTTATGACTCTCCACGGGGGGTGATAAGCCTCCTACCAATGCGGTCGMGGGTTGCCCCTCTTTTGGGGTCCCACCGCGCAGCGCTCAACCGGACAGATCACCCACAGGTGATATACGAAGGGTCGGCCAGCTTAGGCCATAGGGCTGCAATCAAAACTCGTAATCGAGCCATTTGCTTTCCTTCTCGTGAAGTGACGAAGAGCCGAAAAGGGAAGCCGCGCCCGAAGGATCAACTCGCAAAATTAATAATAATAATAATAATAATAATAATAATAATAATAATAATAATAATAATAGTAGTAGTAGTAGTAGAATTTATAAAAGGAACGGATTTGTAACGTTGCAGCGGCTAAAACCGCTGGATTACCTCGAACTCAGGCAAGGGTCCACATCGGCGAACAGACCTGACACATAATTTCCTTTTCACTTTTTATTTTCTTCTTTTTCTTCTCCCGATTCTCTTCTATTTCGACAATGACAACTGAACCCTGTGCATTTAACCCATAGCCTAGCCAAGAGGTGCCTGGAGCGCAGTAGAACTGACCGCACCGGTTCCTCAATCCTCGCGACCCTGGGCGAGCCCGACGGCCACCACGGCCACAGGCCGGTAGTGCTCTGCTGCACAGCAGGGCGCCGATCCCACGTGGACCAAAGGACAATCCAGTAGCGCAACCCCACCCTTTTCCCAGGGCAAGCTCCAGCTGGACCGGCCTGCAGCAGAGCACCGCCCTTRGTACGCTCGACGCACTGCAGAAACCAATAAGCAGTACCCCGCGAAAGCCCATATGGCGTTCGGTTTCCCGAGCTGATAATAAGTAAGTAGTGGGTCCGGGCAGGTGTTGGGTACTTAGCGCAGGGCCAGGACACTGCGCCCTCCGACACCGCAACCGTAGGGGCAGCTACAG
>BFEA01000049.1:2755217-2766081 GCA_003427395.1 Chara braunii
TTTTTTTTTTGGCGCTGGGCCTGCCCGGAACCCTGCCCGGGGGTCATGCCCGGTCGGGCACCCGGGCGTGTACCCGGGCAGAAGTTGGGTGCCCAGGCGCCCGGGAAAACAGCCTAGACTATTATTATCATTATTATTATTATTATTATTATCATTATTATTATTATTATTATTATTATTATCAATGTTGCAAGTCGTTCTCTGAGTATCGTTTCCCTAAGCCGTTTCGCGGGGGGGGGGCTGACGATCTGTTTTCGAAATCTGTAGTAGCCTATGGGTTGCCTAGTCTGCCAATCCTTCCGCATCTGTCGTTGTGAGCCTGACCGGTAAGGGGCGGCAAATATCCCACAAAATGGGAGCACCCGCGGCCGCATCGGCAGGAGACTCATCACCCTGCAGATGGTCATGAGTCCCCTCCTTGCCATCGGACAGGGGTACCCATTTGGGGTAGCCCGATGCTCATCTTAAAAAGGAGGAAGGCGTCCGCTCGTATCCCATTATGGGAGCACTATGGCGAGCTTGCTGTCATTCTATGCCAAGAGTAAAAAGGGCTAGTGACTGACAGCTAAATGAGTCGCCTGTGCTATGACCGTTGGGGTTCAGCGTTTCGTTTTCCATCTTTAATTTATTTATCTTATTTTATTATTCCTTGAATTTACAGATCACAAAGATGCTGAATTCAAAAAAAAAAAAAAAAAAAAAAAAAGGGAGACCAACTGGGTCTCATGCTCAGAGCATGGGGGAAGTGCGGCATGTCCTGGGCCTATAAAGAGCGAGGGAAGCAAGCATTTGGCCACTTGGGCATGAGCAATCTCACCACGCCGAGTACTAGCAAACCAAGGGGAGAGGGCTAGGCGGCGTGGTGAGTGTAAGGGACTGCCTGTGCGCTCATGCTCATGCTCTGAGTGTTCGGCCCTGGCTGTCTTGGAACTCTGCAGCCTGGCATCTCGCACGGTCCAACTGAGAAGGGCTCAACCATGGTGCGTAGCAGCGGGTTGTATGGCTATAGGCCAAGGTGCCTCCAATTTCTTTGGAGGTGGGAGCAGATGTCAGGAGAAGGGCATACGGTGACGGCTATACTGGACTACAGCTACGGTAGCCAGGAGGCGAAACTGAAGGTAAACGTAGAAGCGGGAAAAGAGGAGGAAAGAGGGCGGACCAGGGACTACAGGCGGCAATCACAGAGGCCAAGGACCGTGCCGAGAGGAGATGTAGACGAGACAGGGTCACGGACGAGATCAGGGTGACTGTCTCGCACCTGGAGGGGGAGACCTCCACGGACACTGCAGAGCGGGAGCAGCTGCACCTAGACCGAGACACAGAGGCGGAGAGCGACGCGAGCGACCTAGAGGCCGAGACCCAGTCCTGGCACGGACTGGATCAGTGGCGGTGGGACCATCCACGGGTGGAACCCGACGGTCCAGAGGCCAGCTCACGAGAGGGAGGGGACCATAGCCACTAGGCAAAGAAAGAGATGCAAGAGTCAACGCAAAAAGAAGAAGAGGGCGAGCGGTTACGAGAGAGAGGGGGGGAGACGCAGACAGTCTCAATCAAGAGAGGGGACGGGAGAGAAAAGCACACGGAATTCAGACACGAAGAGAGAGAACAGAGGTCACCCTCGGGACCTGTTGAAGTCAGCAGCTAATTGGAGCATTTGCAGCTTACCTGAAGAGGGGAGGTTTTGTCCGTCGTTTGAAGATCGTCGCTCCCCTAGTCTTGACGAGAGCTTGGGCGTGCACGCAGTGGAAGCCACCGCACGTGACCATTGCGCGCTCTGATAACAGAGAGGTCTTGTTGACGTCAGCTGCCTCCTTCCCCTGATGTGTTCTGTCTTGGCAGTTCTCTGCTGTCGCGAGCATCCCCTGTCGACTCTCTGCTTGACTTCGGAACGGTAGAAGAGGACTTGCCGTACGTCTTCCGCTCCGCGTGCGTGATCCGGGTCACACCCCGCTGCAGCTTGAAGACCATCTGGGAGGAAATGCAGGTCAAGATTGAGCCTCGCGAGAGACTCCGGTCGGTGTCATCAACTCTCTCTTGGTTCGTGTGACATGTGTGCCAGCGCGATCGCATTAGGGGAGGGAAATCAGAATCCCGTCCGTACCCCGCGGAGGGACTGATTGTTGATGTCATCTGCTCCGTATATCGAAGTGCTCACCTAGGAGGAGGGAGTGAAGTCTGCACCGTGCGGGAAGACGTCTGTTCAAGATGGACGCGTACTCAGGGGCTGATGCCTATTCACTCTATAACGATTTCAGCCACCAGCCCGCGCGCAACACTCCTGGGTAATGAGGACCAAAGGTTGACGTGATTACGGTTCGTGGGCGTTCAGTGCATGCATCATGGCGAGCTCTCAGTCGACGCTGGTATAAAAGTGTTATGGAGCAGGTCACAATGAGTGACCCGCGTGAAGAGGAGAGTGCATCTTTGACGCCGGATGTTTCCTGCTTATGATCTTAGCTTTTGTTGCTTACCTTTAGCCTTGGAATGACGAGAGCGAGATCTATTTCACTTCCAGTCCGTGCTAAAGTCAGCAAGGAAAGGGAGAGCTGATTGAAATTGAACTTCGGAAGGAGTGGTAGTATTGGTGAAACCGGGCAACAAGTAGAGAGTTGTGCGCTTATGACCTGAATGGGGTGTCATTCATCATCAGAGGGGGTAAACTCGTGAATGTGACGAGTTGAACCGGAGGGTGTCACATGTAGTGCGTGAAGGGAGAAAGGCGATAGCCAGCTAAGGGAGAAAGCATAGACGCATCTTACATGACGACAGTGAGAATGAGGTGCTGTGCTGAGGTGATGTGCTGAGGTGTTGTGGTAAGGGACAGTAAGTAGTTTGATCGGCCTTCTCCACCGTGACCCTATTCCGTACACCGCGTGGCCGCTGATCTGACACGGTTTCCTTGACAGATATTAAAGAGTAGTAGCTATAGTATCAGGTGCGGACTGTGAGTCCGAGTTCAAAATCTTAATCACCAGAAGGACAGTATTAATTCTCGGCCTCCTAATTGGCAAGAAACTAGTTTGATTCCTCGGATAAACGATGTGTTCAAATGTTGCACTGGCGAGGGAGACCCGTTTGCTCGAGATCCGGTTGGCTACTTTCAAGAGACTTCTCATGCATGATTGATGTAATCGTGTAGGGGCAAAAAGGGGAGTAAAACCCCTCTGACTACGGCCTGTTTGATGGAAGACCAAATTCTCAAGTTATGGAACCCTAGCAGTAATGTCGAGCCATTCGCGGTCAGTCTGTTCACATAAGAGATACTACTCTTAACCTTAACTCAATTATTTTTATTTATACCTTTTAACTTTTTTTTTACCCCATTGCCCTGGTTAAATGCTTGTTAGGCCCTCTGAAGGGAATATTCGAGAATACTTCGGTGCAATTCGACCGCCTGTGGGTGCGCAAGTGTTTGGTTTTTGTCCTGGTAGATGTGTTATACACCATTTTCCTAAAAGAACTCTTGTTCATCTGTTTTTTCTCAGTAGAACTTTAAAATCCAAAACCAACCCAAAAAACAGAACTAAGGCTTAAGGTAAAGAGTTTGAGAATTGAGACAGTCAAACATGCATGGGTGTTAGTTGAAACCGGGAAGAACTGAGTGAGATCAACTATGGCCAATGGGCCAAAAATGATCTGTCCTAAAGAAGGTTGTTTACTTGCTGGCCAAGTTTTTACTTGACGACGATTGACTGGTTGCTGCTGCTGGACTCGTTCTTCCTCCTTCTCAGGGTGACACCCCGCATCTTCGTTTGAATAGGGATGTGCAACCTGATACAGATGGAGCTGTCTGCAACGACAACTCGTAACGCACGCAAAAGGGGTAGGGGCGCGATTGGGTATTTGGGCTAGGCCATTCGTTCACTGTCAGGTCTTGTGAGAGTCTCACATCGTGATTAGTGTGATATCCTGCCTTGAAAGCAATGACGAGTAAAACGGCCAAGTGAAAACACCTGTTACGAAAGATCGTCTCTGCCTCTCGTGATGTTCATCTTGTGGAAGATATGGAGATGCATTCCCAGCGAGAGCTATACACGGCAAAATCTGTGCAAATCCCTTGATTGGAGACCCACGAATGGAATTCTGAATTAATGTCTTAATGGGTGTTAATTACTGACGGACACACTGTATCAAAACTGTCACACGGTGCTAAGCAGGGAATGAAACGAATATTTACAATGTCGTGTATCAAATCGCCGGGTTGAAGCGAGCTCAGGACCCTGCATCAGCGACAATCCGTCGTCCCGAGCATAAATACAACTCTACGTGCAGGATCATCGCGGCACTGCTCATGCGTTTACAAGGTCGAGATTCGACTCACCCTGGATCTTCGATCAGCCTCCTTTGGAGAGTACAGTGCCTTGGCATCTAGGGCTCAAGCAACATTTAGAGCACTTGTGCACGGGGATTTGTATTGAACATGGAATGCTCTACTACTGTTAAGAGACTTGGATACTCTTCCAATAGTCAAGTCTGCCCCCGTATATACGGAGGACCCTTGTGCTGGGGCTTACCATTTAAGCACAAACCGGACTCCATGTCTGGAGTTGTTGTGCTGGATGGGTTTTTGCACTAAAGCAGAGAACATTGAACTGCATGCTAGCGGACTAAGTACTAAGAGTCTCTACATCCGGCACGAATGAGTTGTGTCCAGACTGGGTGTCTGGTACCCGATCATTCATCTTTACCAATCCTGACAAGGAGCTGCTGTAGGGTAAAGAGGGGAGTGAAGCACGCTGAGCAAAACAAAAAAAAAAACAATCTACCCGAGTGCTCTAACATGCACCACTGAAGCAATGGTTGAACGTTAAGACAACTGAAATGGAAGGTTCTTGTGGCTAGCCGCCAATTGTGAGATAACAGTTTTGCACGTCCAAAGTTTACTGCAACAGGCCCGAGTGAGGAGCCATATCACTCAATTTACTTTAGCGGTCCTTTTTCCCTTCCTCATATCAACGGCCTGAACCTCGGGAGCGAAGGGGGAGTCATGAAGGAAAAAGATATCTTTGTGATAAAATGCAGATCAAACAGAGATAAGGAAGAAGGACGGGAAGAAGAGGCACGTCAGGACATGGAGTCGCATAAGCAAACTCAGAGAGAATATGCAGTCTGAATGACGGGTGAAAAGAAGTTTATTGGGTATGTAATCTACTTTCATGATTGTAACGACAAGTTGCACAGCAGTGGCTTGCTATTAGAGACAGTGGAGAGAGTCAAGGCAGAGCTCAGGTGAGGCCTAGGTTGACCGAACTCTCGTCCTGAATGTCCTACCAGCACCCCAACTATCGAACGCCGCCTCGTAACTTGCGGTTTCTTTCAGCGTTTCCGTTGTCAGGTGAACAGCGCCCAGTGATTTGTTAGTTTGGCAACATTCGGCCATACGGGCTACTCGAAAGTCTCGGTTAAAGATTCAATTAGCATTCATTCAACGCTCGATCAACTTTCAATCAGCATCTATTCAATATCCGGTCGCCCGAATTACTCGAGACTTTTCGTGAGAATCAATCAGCACTCAATCATTTTCTTTATTAACTGTATCAGAGATCAGTACAAGTTAGACAGTGTTCTCATAAAAAATACGGAGATCAGCCTCAGCACCCACTTCAGCATATGAGTACAGTTCAGTCATTCTCAGTTCAGGAGACTGTCCTGATCAGTCTCAATCGGATCGCTTCTAAAGATGTCTTTCAGCATCGGTACGTCAGTGCAACTGGCTTCAAGCAAGGTGAACTATCTATCTTTGTAGTTCATATTGAATTCGCAGAGGGTACCATTCAGGACTTGAGACCCTACTTGAAAAAGGGTAAAGAGACCCATGAGCACTTCGACTCGGTCTGGGCTTCGGCAGTCAAGTACCTTAAGGAGAAAGAGAGGGAGTTTGATGAGAGTGGTACCAAGCTGATCCGTAGCTTTGGGCCCAAGCTCTATACTAACTATCCCAGACCTCCAGTTCCCTTCCTTCTCACAGACGGTTCTTGATGGGGAGACTTGGTAGAACTAGCCAAGAGGTATATTTCCCTTGCGGTGATTGATTACGAGGCATTGACAAAACCCTCAGAGTTCCGACATCTCAGACGGGGGATTTTCTCTTAACCATACCTTCGTACTCTATGGGAGGAGTTTTGTGCTATGGTGGACTTCCGTATCATGGGGCTTGGATGGAAATGCTCAGGACTAGCAAGCTTCAGGTGGCTCTACATCGAGAGACCACAACCTCAAAGGGTACAGAGACTTGGCCGGAAGCACAAGAGACATACAACAAAATGAGAGATCGAGCGTGAGGTTCAGAGGGATGAGTGAGGACTTTTGACTAGTGCTGGCCATGCTCTCTACATGTGTACCTTCTGAGATCATTATGAGTTCTCATTCTTCCCTCATTTATCCCTGTCATTACTCGAGTCAATCAGTCTTGCGTCATCCACGTTGCATTGCTTGATGATTATGTTCTCTGATGATCCTGTCACAGTTCCCAAAATTAGAAAATTGGCAGAATTGATGCATGCATGACGTATCAGAATTCTATGATTATTATTTGCATGACTCTCTGTTGTTCCGAATCAAAATAAAAGATTCCTAAGACTGGGGACCGGCGAAGACCGCAATTGAAGGGTCTCGCTCGAAGCCGGACGCACACAACAGGAAGGGATTTGCTTTGTTTAATTTATTTTATTTATTGCATTCATCATCCAAAATCCTGCGTGACAGCCTGTTGGCTTTCTGGTCGCCCGAAGTGGCCCGACTGGAAAAAGTGCGACAGCGTGTTGGTACTGGAAACACGGGCGATGTATTGCTGTGCAGGTCCATCGCCTCAATGCTCCACGATCCTCTCAATATCATACATATAGGAGGGGAGATGGGGCAAGATGGCGCCAGAGAGACGCCGGGATGGAGGAGGGAGGAAGGAGGCCAGAGGATGGCTGATGTTGGCATCGGGTATGAGGAGCGAGGTGGTAGGAGGGTGATGGAGGAGGGACGAACGGCGACGTCAGATGTCGAAAGGTGGCACCAAGCAAAAGTTCAGGTCGTGGAGGGAGGACAAACCAAGGAGCTGGGAGGATGGTTGATGGAGGAGGGAGGTAGGAGGAGGGACACAGAGAGAGAGAGAGAGAGAGAGAGAGAGAGAGAGAGAGAGAGAGAGAGAGAGAGAGAGAGAGAGAGAGAGAGAGAGAGAGAGACTGGAAGGCTGGTGGTTACCCACCTTCGGCTCCTGGACTCCTGCCGCTCCTTCCCCCGCTGCCCGATGCCTGCTGCCTGCTGCCGCTGACTGCTGTGTGCCTCCGCTGCTACTGCTGATCGCTGCCTGCATCCAAGGTCCTTAGCTATGGAGGACTACGATGTGCGATACAGCAACATTGGAATGGACAAAAACAGTGGGGAGGACTCCAACGTCGACGACAAACCGTTCGACTGAACATGGGCCGTGCTACGGTGGGGTATGGGCCTGGCCAACTGCGAAGGAAGTCGAATTCAAGTTGCCAGGTCCTCCCACCAAAATTTTTGTCCGGGCCTTGGCGCGGCCTGGAAAAAAGATTGTGCGGCCCTGTTTTGATTTTGCTGAAACCTGGGACTGACGGTTCACAGCCCCCACCAACTTTTTTTTTGGGGGGGGGCACTTATTTTTCGCCTTGCAGCGCACGTTGTGTGCGCAATGCGGCACCTGTGCACCACTGCCGTGCACAAGGTGCGCCGCAAGTATGATTCAGACCAAGAGGAATCACGGACAAAATGGTTTGCGGCCCTAACCGAAACCGATTGCCAATCAACGCCTGTCGATGTAGAACGGAAAAAGGTCCTATTTGTGACCATTGGAACACATCAGAGAACCATAAATTGAAGTGGTGAATCAAGTATGTACAGGACTCCAGAAAGCAAGGCCGAATAGTTCAAGTCACTTTACAAAAGGTGCCCTCCTGATAGGTCCATAATTGTTAGTCTTCACTCTGCCATCTGTTGAGTATCACTGGTTGGAGGGAAGGCGTACCTCCCTCTTACCGGATCACTTTGCCACACTTCGGATGTTTATCCTATCCTATCCGAGGCTTATCCAACCTCGACTCGCCTAATAAGCATCCAAACAACAATTAAGACTACTACACCAAGATTCCCTTAATGCAAATTGACGTTTAGAGCATAGGGATCTAGCCGAGATTGCAAAAGACAAGAATTCCCGGCTAGAAATTCCAGAAGAACAGGCAGAAATGATCAGCAAGCATCAACAAGCATAGCATCCATGCAACCACACATCCATACTGAATTCCATACCCTTGAGCATTGGAGGGGGGACTCCTCCACAGGTGCCAAAACAATCCCTTTGCACTCAGTTATGTATAGCACTTGCCTGAGCCTGTGATGTGATGTGTTGACAATTTGTTCCTGAAGGGGTGCCCCTAACATTGGCGAGTTGCATAGGGTTTGATCTTTGACCTGTTGGGCCAACAGTTAATGAGAGCCTGTACCATGAAGCCACAGGCAAGTACATGTGTGAACTGAAACCTAATGTAATACTTGCCTGAAACAGTGCTGTGCTGTGTCAATAACTTTTCATTGAAGGGCTGTCTCTGTGGATTAACAGTTATGCGCATGTACCGTTAAGCCACCAGGTGAGTTTATGTGTGAACTGAAAGCTAAGAATATAGCATGCATTCTGATAGCCACCAGTGTTTCTGCTGTTTTTGCTCAAAGGTTATGGTGACCGGCAAGACGATTTCATGCCATTAACAATTAATCCCGACCACTTGGATTTCCTTTCCTATGTGGCTTTCACGCACCTGATATGCAGATCGGAAGGGAGTGGTCATATGGAGTCTCAGTTTTTTGAGTGCGCATGGACCAAAAGCACCGTTGCTTTTCATTAAATCGATCAAAGTACATCTAATAACCCTCCTTGCTCCCCTTACCCGGCAGTTCGTGTACCTTCCAATGTCTCTCTAATAGCCCCCGCCCTCCCCCTTACCCGTCAGTTTGTCGCCTCTCTCTCTCTCTCTCTCTCTCTCTCTCTCTCTCTCTCTCTCTCTCTCTCTCTCTCTCTCTCTCTCTCTCTCTCTCNTCTCTCTCTCTCTCTCTCTCTCTCTCTCTCTCTCTCTCTCTCTCTCTCTCTCTCTCTCTCTCTCTCTCTCTCTCTCTCTCTCTCCCTCCCCCCCTACCTACCACCCTGAACTGTATGTCAATCATTTCATTCTACCTACTGGTAACACACCATCTTCCCTTGTTCACATGGCATTCCTCCCTCGTCCTGCCTCCCTCCTTCCCTCTCTCCCTGCTCTACCTGGCCATCTATGTGTGCATATGCCAGTCTCACACTAGGTGCCACTTCTCCTTAAAAGCTTGACTAATCTAGCTACGAGTCGGTCCTATATCGGCTAAGACCCCTGCTTTATGGTTTCCCACTTCTACGTCAGGAACAATCAACTCTCCCTTTGGACCCTTTGCCACAGTTACCAAAGACACCGTATGTTCTGGCAAGTTTTCCTTCTCTTCTAAGGACTCGGTCATGCCACGAGAACCAAGCATCTCTTACCCAGACTGTGACCCCATAGCTACTGCAATTGCTGTATGAGAGGTTGAGGTAGAACCTTCTAGCCCAGCGGGGACTATTTCTCCTACCCTTACAGACGATGAAGAAAGGACCCTTACAGACAATGAAGAAAGGGTCACTCCTTCTACTGACACATTTGGTATCCTTTCGAGAGCCAGCTTTGGTATGTCCTGCTTGCCACATTTCATCCAATCGCCTAACTAATACCTTCCCTTGATCATGTGTTGATGCCTGAGAGGCATCAGCTCCCTTAGCTTTCTAAGCAGTGGATACCCCTGCCTCTAGAGCTACCTCTCGCTGTCTTCCTGCTCTGTAACCTTGAGGTCTGGATTACAAGGGATCATCTCCTCTGTCCCATCCTCGCAGATGTCCAGGGGATGTCCCCTCATCTTCCAAGCATGGACCAATTTCTTATTCCCTCCTACCACTCCTACTCCAGCTACCTCGTTCATATTTCTAGGTGTCGCCTCTAGGTGTATGACGTTCTTTGCAAAGAATGCAAGGTTATGATGTCGGGAAGTGGCTTCGTGCCAACTGATTCTTAATGTTATCAGGGAGGGCTCTGAGGTAACTAGCCGTATGTCCGAATTGTACCGGACTCCTGGCAAAGGTTATGATGTTGGGAGGTGGCTTCATGCCAACTGATTCTTAATGTTATCAGGGAGGGCCCTAAGGTAACTAGTGAACAGTATGTCCGAATAGTACCAGACTCCTGGCACCTTGATCAACTACTCTACTTTTTTTGTGAGGGACGATATGCTCAACTAACGAGTCTCTGACAGTCTGAACTCATCTACGGCCTTCTGTACCTTTGTCGTATCTTGAAAGTGTTCAGCGACCAATGCCATAAACTATTCTAGTCTAGAATTCGTTGTCCACTCGGTTACATCCGCAAGATGGCCATTGTGGCATGCACGGACATGTCCACATGGGCCCTAGAGGCCTGATATTCGACCTACAAGGGCCCTACTGTCTTCCCCCGAACATAACGCATATGATTTGTTTTCTAGTTTTCGACAAATTCGGAAATTTGAATAGAACATGTGTGCTGTATTCGAAAATAAGGGCTGTTCGAATAGAACACATGTGTGTTGTATTCAAATAGAAACCAGCCTATGCATTGCGTTCGTTTACAACACATATGCCTCATCTTCTGGGGAAGACTGTAGGCAGCAGGGCCCACTTTTAGGTGGCCGTAGGGCACAACTACGTTTTGGACCACTTTTGGGTTTTTCTGAGTGCATTTATTGTTTTTCTGAGTTTTTAAATATTTTTCAGAGTATTTTTGTCTGTTCCGGGTCTTTGTCCAGTGTGGGGTGTGTCGTTTGG
>BFEA01000049.1:2766286-2822661 GCA_003427395.1 Chara braunii
CGCCCCTCACCCCTGCCTAAGTTAGCCTGTTGCAGCTAAACTTTTATGTGGCTTTTGCGAACCTATTCTGCCCCTCGTTGCTCCTCTCAGCTCGCGGGCTGTCAGATTCTGCCTGTGTCTCTAGAGCAACCATTGAGCTCCCTTTGTTGCCCTGGTGCCGTTACCAAATCAACCCCTGGCCCTTCCAATGGCCCTTCCGTCTGCTTGACAACAGTCCTTGAGGAGTTTCTTTTAGTCTGCGCCATACCATTGCATATCCACCAAGGCAAGCTGATGGGGGGGGAATGGGTCCGGGAAGTCTGCAGGTGAGCGCAACGGCACTGCTTGGTCCACATTCGTCCATTCCCTGAAGCAGATGCAGTAGTCTCTCTTGAAGTCCGCCTGTTCCTGACCGGGGGACTGACCTCCATCCCATCAGATGTAGGCAATCCAGGCCCCATTTTCGCTGCCCAGCCAGTCCCCTGAGAATTTTTTGCTTGTGTGATGTCTTTCTTTTGGTGGCACTTCTGTAGTTGGTTCTTTTCTTTCTGCCAACGTGAGAGGAGATCTTGTTGTATATACTGTTTAATTATTTCCGTAACTTCCTCTCCTTCCATTCGGACCCCCTCGATGGTGTAAGTGCAACGCTTCCTCCAAAGGGCCCAAAGAACAGCTCTCCGCCCGATCTTGAACATATTATTCTCAAAATCACTGTCCGTGGGGGAGGACCATGCTTCGCAGAGTAGGGCCCTCCAATCCCACGGCCAGTTCAATTCCGTGCCCAGGAGGCTCCATATTCTGTCCCACCAGCGCGAGGTGAGGACGGCCCCTGGGCACTGCAAGAATATATGTTCAATAGTTTCCGGAATCTTTCGGGAGGGGAAGGCGTTCTGGCATCATTTGCACCAGGGGAGGGCCAGACCTTTCTGCTCCAGGGACGTACGATCTATCAGCCAGCTGTTTGTCAGGAGGCAGCGGTGCTCTATCTGCCACTGCAGCGACGCAAATTTGGCCGGTTTAGATCGCATGGTTGAGAACCACCTGATCGGGCGGACAGTCCCCCGGCTAACGTTCAAGCGGGCTATCCAGCGTGCATTTACTATCTCTTTAAGATTCACTTTTGGCCTCAGCAGCCGGTAGGTAGCCTTCACCGACAGACTAAAAAGGTTTATATGCAGGTTGGCCTGTGTTCTGCGTGCGGGCGCCCAACACCACTCCGCCGGGTCGAAGGAGAGTTCGACCAGGGGGGATCCGGGGCGATATGCAATCCATTCGTGTTTATGGCTCAGCACTCGGATTCTGTGCAACTCTTCGTTCTTCCTCCACTTTACTGTAGCCGGGGAGTGCGTGGTAAGTATGTTGTCCTTTCCTATCTGGAAGAGTTTAACCCGGGCTTCGTCTGCCCGCACTTCCTCCACTCGGCCAACGCTTTGCGTGTCGTCCGGGGCCGCGACCCAGTCTCCTATCGCGTAGGGTGCGTACCCAGTCCAGAGGGATGTCGAAGATCAGAGTTTCTAGGTTCTTTTCAATGTCGTGGCAGTACCTCATCTGCGCTCTCAACTGTGGYGCTKTCTTCCAAKTTCTGCTTGCGGGKTCCCATWTGTCCTTGATCCTCACAATACCGTTTTTGACCCAGCTGGCCCATGGGGGGTCTGAACTGCAGTAGACCCGACTATTTCTGTCAGTGATATGTCTGTTGCCGAAGAGGGGTTGCCTCATCACTTCTTCCCATCTGTTCGGCATGCTTTTTTCTGGTAACGGTAATTGGCGCCAGGCCTTCAGCACTCGGGGCCAAAAATCATCTTTGGCCAGATAGCTCCTCGCTGCTCCTCGGGTGGAGTCTCGTTGCCGCGGTATGGACCAGTATCGGTCCTCGAACCAGGTTAGGGGGTCCATCCCTTGAGGCGCTTGCGGTGCCAATCTAGCAATCTGTTCGAGCGCGAGGGAGTACCAAGGAAGGTCCAGCGTGAATACGAGTCTTCTGGTCCATTGCACCATCAATGCAGTTACCTGGATAACCGGGTCCACGATGCCCAAACCCCCTTTGTCCTTGGGCTGGATCACCGACGACCAGGCAACTCTACTTATGACGTTTGGGAGTTTGTTGTTGCCTCTCCACAGGAGGGCAGTGCTTTGCCTCTTAAGTGTTCTAACCGCATCTTTACTAAGGGCCCAGATGGCTGGTCTATACCAGAGGGCAGCTAGGACAGCGTTGTTAATGGCCAGTGCTCTGCCGATCAGAGATGTATGCTTGTCGTTCCAACGTGTCAACTTTTCCAGCGCTGGTTTAAGTATCCATTTATCGTTGGAGGCTGGTTTCCCTGAGGTTGTCAGCATTATGCCCAATACTCTGACCGGGGTGTTTTCCGGTAGCCATTTGACCCGTGGCTGTTCCGGCGGACGCGCTCCTTGGTGGTGGATCCACCGCCCGAGTGTTTTATTTCCCCAGTTGACCGTCATATCCGAGACTGTCGTGAATCGGTCCAACAATTGTTTGATCTCTTCCATGTTCTCGGGGGTGGCATCCACCATTACTGTGAGGTCATCAGCGAACATCGAACATACAGGAATCGCCTGCTCGGGGATGGCGGAGATTTGAAGTTTTCTAAGATCTTTATTGGTACGGAGATTCGCTGCCAACGCCTCCATCACAATGATAAAAAGAAAGGGGGCCAAGGGGTCACCTTGGCGGACCGACCGTTGCAGCGAGATTACTGGTGCCATCAAACCGTTGACCTGGACACTCGTCGTGGCATTGTGGTGTAGGATCTCAGTCCAACGTCGAAAAGTTGGCCTGATGTTCATTTTCTGCATGCACCTGTCTAAGAAGGTCCAGTCCACATGGTCGTATGCTTTCTCCAAATCGATAAAGACCACGGCGGCGTTGCATTTATCCTGCCTCGTTAGCTTAAGGATCTCGTTGACCAGCAAAATGTTGTCATGGATCCTACGCCCCTTGACAAATCCAGTCTGTGCCGGGTGGATGATATTTTCCAGAACCGGAATCAGGCGGTTTGCCAAGGCTTTAGCAAGCATTTTGTAGACGACTTTGAGTAGGGTTATCGGACGGTAGCTCTTGATGTCCATCCGGTCGCCTTTCTTGTGTAGTAAGGTGAGGATCCCTTGTCCTACCAGCTCCCCCATGTGCCCTGTTTCCCACACGTGATGGTAAAATCCCATGAGGTCTGGGACCATTAATGTCCAAAATGATTCCCAGAATTCCTTCGGAAACCCGTCCACACCCGGGGTTTTTTCCTCCTCCATCTGCTTCAGGGCTGTCCAGACTTCGTCCTTGGATAGGGGTTTATCCAATTGTTCACTTTGTTGGCTCGACAGGGTCTTCACCATTTGCCGCAGAAACTCTGCTATCTCCTTTTCTCGAACAGCCTCCTCTCGTCTGGCGCATCTGGAGGTAAACAGATCCTTGAAAAAAGTCCTTGCAATTTGCATGCATTGCGGCGTTGAGGTCGCTACTTTTTTTTTTTTTTTTTTTTTTTTTTAATAAAAAGGGCCCGGTGCCCAAGGCTGATATTACCAATAATAACGTTGAGGCCGGGGTCCTCACAGTCTGCCCGGAGTGATCGAACCGAAACTGCTGAGAACCGGGCTCAGCGTCCCTCAAATGGTTATGATGGTGACCATGATGATACTAATGATACCACAGATGGAAGATTATGCTATATCCGCTATTCTGGCCTCCTAATCCTAAAACAACTCCTAGCCATCCCTAAACCAGGACATTGTACCTCAGAGACAAAACCAACCTAACCAATGTTAACCATAGCTGATCTCTTCTCGCCTCCTTGCAGCCCCCCCCGGTTCACCATTGGAATGCCTTCCACCCTCAGCAAACCCCAGATCTCTACAAGGCCTCTCACTCCTGCCATTACAGGTTACAGGGCAACGCCCCAGCTCCGGCCAGCGTCGTTTTGGCATCGGCAAACCAAGGGCACAGATCAAAGCAACTCAGTAAATATCAGTACAGGTTCATTCATCTCTGAAGTTCTATATCCCGGATGTGAAAGAGGTCGCTACTTCTTGATTTCCCGACAGCGGAACATATAGCGCCTCTATCGTGGTTCTATGTGATCGTGTACGGGCTAGACCGAAGAATTTTTTATCAATTGTCCCTTTTGTTTCATGACGTGACAGACGTCCCCTGATGCGTGTTCCTTCCCAGCGCTGTGATGTGAAGGTCTGAAGCTGTTGTCGTAGGGATTGTATTTCGGACTGGTTGTTAGGGGCTTCTTGATTCTAAAGGTTTTCAAGCTCTTGTTGTTCGAGTTGTTGGATTCGGTTCTGAACTTCTATTTCCTGTTGATTCTTGCGAGCCATTAAAAGTTTGGAGTATTCCCTGCATTTTTCCCCCAGGTATAGTAGCCCGTTGTTGAACCAGTCTATTTCATACGGTATGTGCAATTTCTGCGTGTGCCAAAACTCCCAACAGTCTTTAATGTAGTCTCGAAAAGCGTTTTGTTGCAGAGTGGACACGTTGAGTTTATAAAACCCAGGACCGTGATCAGGTTTTTTACGGAACGACAAGATGATGGAACACATTTTGTGATCCAGGCCCGGATGCGGGCTGGCGGGTAGGATTGCCGCCAACAGCAGCGACCCCCCCATATCTTCCGAAATCAAAATTAGATCTATTTTTGATCTTGATTGGGCGTCAGTCCCGGCCTTGCATAAACATGAGAAGAGACGGGCATCGGGGTTAAGTTTACGGAAAGAGTCGAAAACCTTTAGTGAGAGGCACAAGTCCTCTATCATACGCTCGTCTTCTTCTATGTATGCTGGGGCTGGGGAGGGTATCCTCCACCTATCCATCCAGTGGTCCGGGGCTGCGTTACAATCGCCCGCTATAATTATTGGGACCCCCTCCGGGATTTGCGCTTTTAGATTCTCAAAGAAATCCCTTCTCTCTCTCGCGGTATTCAGGGCGTAGATGCACAGGATACAAACGATCTCCAGTTCCAGGGCAACCAGAATCGACACCCACCGGCCCCCTACCTGATCTGCAACCCGTTTGGACTTTCTAAAACGGCGAACTGGCATTTTTGCTTGTTCGGACCAGGTGGGCCATTTCCAGGCCCAACAACCGATTTTCAGGCCCTGCCTACATTTGGGCTGAAGAGCCTCGTGAAATTCCTAGCATTCTAACCCTTGTCTTGTTTCTGTCTAAACCCTAACCCTAAACCCTAAACCATAACCAAGATTAATCTATTTTTTCAGATTTTTCCATCTGTTCCATGTGAAACATCGGCTGCCGCCTGTCGTGCGCGTAACTTGGATGCTCTTCTAGGCCCAGATTGGAGATGGTTCCTCATGTACATGGGTATTCTGCTGGCCTACAGACTTGACAGAATTGTGCCACTCTTTCCATCTTAAAATGTGCCCATTTAGCCATGCCACTTTGTCACCTACCAACCAGACCGGCTTGAATTTGGCAAGCATCACCTGTTCTGTCTCTGGACTGTTCTGCACTCAGAGTTAACCTTCCTCCAATGACAGAGGATTTCCGCTTCAATCGTCCCT
The DNA here is from genome assembly GCA_003427395.1 of Chara braunii. Classification (NCBI taxonomy): domain Eukaryota; kingdom Viridiplantae; phylum Streptophyta; class Charophyceae; order Charales; family Characeae; genus Chara; species Chara braunii. The sequence goes on from BFEA01000049.1 coordinate 2,771,801, forward strand.
TTGGTTGCCGCCCACACTTTGTCCCGTGGGTTCTTCGTGCCATCCGGTGTTCTGCTGCATCTCTCCTTCCATATGGCCCATAGCGTGACCTTGCGCACCATCCCGAACCAAATTTTCTCAGATTTGCTGAACTTAGAGGGTAAATTAGTCCAGAAGAGCAGTTGAAGGGGGTGCTCTGGGAGGGCCGATGAGAATAGACTATCCCATAGTGCTGCTGCTCTTGCCCAATACTCTGTGGCTTCTTTACAATTAATTAGGCAATGTATCACATCTTCCTGTTCTTGGTCTGAGCAGACTGCACAGGCATGAGAGCTGGTTGGATTGTTCTTTCTTCTTCTGACATGTAGCCACTGGTTAACCGGTAGAGCCACGTATGTTATGAGCCACTGCATGCTTCTGATTTTTATAGGTCTTGTCGTTTTATATTTCTTCCATGGGATTTTTGCTATCTGGTCTGCCTCAGAACCAATTCACTTGCTCCATCTTCCTTTGATTGTTGGGTCTGGGTGCTTTGTTTTTAACAGCATCTTGTGTAACCGAGCTTAACTGTATAATCATATATTGGAATTGGTGGTTTGGCCGTTCTATTTCTTTCTGGGTGCCATGCTCATTCTCAGGGATCGAACTCAAGGTCTTGAACTGCCGTGTTTATTTGGAAGATTTGTTTAGACTAGGGTCCTAACGTCCTTATCTTCCGCAACGTGAACGCATTCAGCACTGCTCTTTCAGGATTGATGTTCTGAATGTACTGTTCTTCTGGCTTAGTCTTCAAAATTGGGAAGGAGGTGAATACATCCCGTGGACCGGGTGTAGACCGTTGGTGGGAGAATTGGTAGGCTCTAACTGGGGAGGGTTCTTGAAACAGGACTCCCCACTCGCCTGGCTTCCATGTGAACTCTTCCTTTAAAATATCTACCCAGCTTCCCGGGATGCTCTGTATTATCCTTTGGAGGTTTTCGTCCCTGTGATGACAGCCTTTCAACCGGGTCTTGAGGCCAGTCTCATCCAGCCAGTTTTTCTTATCATCAATCCATAATGTCCCCTACTCGCCAAACGCCTTGTTTGATCCAGGATATCCATCTCTTGCCTCTGCTGGACAATGTCCATGGGTGGTCCCCTTTGTCTCTAATCCACGGATTCCCAAAGAGAGGCTGCCTAAGCACTTCTTCTTTGGACCTTGGTTTGCCTAGTTTTTTGGCGTGATCTCCCTCCAAATCCTTAACAGAGCAGCCAGTAAGGGTGAGAGGATTGGGTGGGAGGTTGTCTCCCCTGGCTTCTTTGACCTTTTGGGGTCCAATCTTTGTTCATCACCCAGAAAAGTCCGGACACATTTAAGGGGGACTCAATCGGGGCAAGGTTTCGGATATTGTCTTGAGATAGCTTGTTCCAGGGCAAAGACTATTTAGACAAAAGCTTGACTACCCACTTGATTTGGAGGGCTTTCGTCTCCTGTCTGGGATCTATGATACCCAGACCTCCCTGGATTGGTTTCCTTGTGATAAAATGCCATGCTATCTTTGGGATGTAATTCTCTCTATTCGGGTCACCTGACCACAAATATGCTCTAGCTTTCCTATTCAGGTCTTTGATTGTCTGGTCTGGTATAGTCCAGATCGAGGCAATATACCACGTCATTGGGAATATGGAAGTGCTAATGGTGAGTGCTCTGCCCAATATTGAGGTGAACGTTGGACTCCATTTCCCCATTTTATTAATTTGGCTGGCTAGGAGGTTTTGTGCCATCTGAGGTGCTGGGCCTCCTTTCATTACTTGGATACCCAGATATCTCATTGGCATCTCTGACCTTTCCCATGGCATCTAGCTCTCTGGACTTTGGAGATGTGGAAAATTTTCATCTAAAAGCCACCAACCTATCGTCGTACTCCAATTTATCTTCATTTCTGAGGTCAAATTGAAGGCTGCCATTGACGAGTTAGAGGCTCTGATTAGGACCGTTAAATCATCCGCGAACATGATTACTGTGGGAAAATGTATGTTGTGCGCAGAATCTACATTCATTTCCGACAGCCTTGGGATAGAAGGGTCCTTACGGAGAAAGGAGGCTATGGCTTCCATTACAAAGAGGAAGATAGGCGGAGCTAATGGGTCGTCTTGTCGCACTGATCTGGAGATTGGGTAGCCTTTGGAAAGCATGTCGTTGATCTGAACGCAGCCGGAGGCATTGTTGTACAAAACACGCACCATTTCCTGAAGTTGGGTACTCCCATTCCTTCCATACTCGGATCTAGGAAGTCCAAGTTCACCTGGTCGTAGGCCTTTTCGAAGTCGAAGAAGAGAATCGCTCTCCTAATTTTCTTCTTTAGTACTTTCTTAGAGGCTTCGTTGAGGGTCATTACTTTATCTAGGATGTATCTTCCTGGTATGAATCCCTACTGGTCTATGTGAAAGCATTTGTCTATTAGGTCCAGTATGCGGTACGCTAGTGCCTTAGCCAATATTTTGTAGGGGAGTGTGAGAAGAAAAATCGGTCTGTAGTTCTTGATGTCTTCCCGATCGCCTTTCGTATAAAGTAATGTGACCACAATGGTGCTAAGGAGTTCGTACATCCCTTCTTTTTCCCACTTGTCGTAATAGAAGTTCATGAGGTCCGTACCCATTATGGGCCAGCATTTTTCCCAGAATTCCTTTGTTCAACCGTCTATGCGCGGAGTCTTGTTATTGTTCATGCTTCGAATGGCGGATTCCAGCTCTTCCAGAGATAGCGGTTTATCCAATTTTTTGGCTTGATCGTCCGATATTGTTGTGTCCAAGTATTGTAGCATTTTGGCCCTAGCAGTGCGGATATTTGGTGGGGTATTTGAAGGGGTTTTAGAACCGTAGAGCTCATCATAAAATTCCTTTGCGACCTCGAGCATCCCTTCACTGTCTGTTCGGTTATTTGTTGGCCCCTTATTTCCTTAAGCCCCTCTATTGAGCTAGAGCGATTATTTGCCTTTATTCTAGCAAAAAAATATTTTGACAGTTGTTCGTTTAGCTCAAGATCCGTCATTCTGGCTCTGGTTTTAAGCCCTCCGAGTTCCCAAAGGCGCCATGTCCCAAGTTCATCTCTCGTTCTTCGCAGTACATCTGCATACATTTGAGAAGACAGATTAGTGAGTAAATTGCTTTCCACTACTTTCAGGGCAGTTTCGAGCATCACCTTTCGACTTCTTCTATCATTGGTCATTTTCCTCGATATTTTAGCTGCTATTTGAGCTAGCGTCAGATAGCTATTTTGGAACCATTCCCATTTGTCCTCCCCTGTGATGGAAGCTTCCTTTTAGATTCTTCCAGTTCTCCACCACACACTCTTGAAATTCTTGACTCGGTAGGAGGGAATTGTTTAATTTGTAGGAGTTTCGGGATGAATTGGTCGAAGCTGATGATCAGTTCAATTGGGTTGTGATCCAGACTTGGGTCTGGGTATGGCGCCAATGGCATAATCTCAACTTCCTTGACTGTTCCCATGAGGTGGTCAGACACCAGAAAAAAGTCTATGCGAGAGAAGGTTGTGTGGTGAGCGTGGTTTTTCTTCACTAATGAAAAACCTCGTGTTGTCCGGTGTAGGGTATGGAAAGGGTCAACTAGACTAGGTCCATAATTAATTCCTAGATCGGCGACGCCTCTTGGGAAGACTGCGGTGAGGCAGCTATGGAAATTTGGTCGTTAAATGGGTCTAGCGTGGCGTTCCAGTCTCCTCCAATTATGCAGGCTTGTAGAGGAGGGATTAGATGACCTAGGGAGTGAATGAAAGAGGATCTGTCACACCTATCATTAGGAGCATAGATATTGATCAGTCTAAAATTTTCCTCTTTCCAACTCAGGTCCATGAGGCATCACCTCCCCTCGTTTTCATCCTTGCCTGTATTGATCATTGCACCGCCCTTGTAGAGCTGATAATTTTTTGGTATACGAATGGTTGTGCCTTTACTGCGTGTACTGCTTGTTGCGTTGTCTGACGCCCGGACTGCGTCCTTGATCCCACCTAATCTTCTCATAAATAAGTTTTGTAGTTTCTGATGTTCTGCATGGTTCGTCAGGTGCGTTTCTTGAAGCATTATGACGTTTATTATTTTGTTATTATCCTGTTTGATACCCTTAATTATGTCATTAAATTTGTCTTCTTTCTTGAGGATGTTGCCTAGACCATTCGCATTCTAGCGTCGGATGATTATACCTTGTGCCCTCCAATTAGGCTTTGGGGCCTGCTGATTTGCTTTGTTCCTGAAGTCCTCCATATGGGACTCCTACTGGGTATCATTGAGGCGTTACGACCCCGATATCCTAGGCAGGAGGTTTATCCTTGTCAGTTTTTGCCTCTGGGGATGCCTCTGGTGGTTCCGGGTGGGACTCCTTTGCAGGGCCGTCTATCATATATTCCCCTATGCTATTGCTGACCTGTATCCCTGGGAATCCCATGGGGTCCTGGTTTGTGCGCTCATCGCCAGCCCAGACTTCCATGTCATCCTCCTGGAATTCGTCTTTGTAGAAGCACTCCAAATCCAGGGCAACGACTCTAGATTCCAGTTTTGCATTGCCGTCCAGTGTGCCCTCCCTGAGGATGTCAGCCAGCGACGCTGCCGACAGCTCCGTCGGGATCCCCAGTCCTGAAAGCACGTTGTACGGGATTGCAGACACCGTACGCCAGGACCTCCATATCATTACCCTGTTGAGTCTTGTGTTCTCAGGCATCTTGGCAATCAGGGGAGTGAAACAGTAAGGTGAGATCTACTTCTGGGTAACTCATAAATTTGTGCTGGGAATGATGTGTTGTGTCTCCATTAATTGAAGTGGATTCGACCGTGCTCTTCGATTTATGTTTCCTTGTCTAGCAGTCTAATCGGGGAACTGTGATTCCTCTCTGATAATTCTTTAGGTTCCCTCTGCTAAGTCTACAAGATTCCTAGTTGGTTCCACCCTTTCTTAACTGGTACTTGTGGACATACCAGTAAGGTGAGATCTACTTTTGGGTAGCTCAAAGATTTGTGCTAGGAATAATGTTTTGTGTCTCCATTGAGTGAGTGGATTCCGCCGTGAGATATTGAAGCTATTTTCCCTTCTCCTAGGACTTGTTTTGTAAAGGCCTCTGTAACTTTATCCTTGTTTTTTATGTTTTCTGTTATTTTCCTGTTGGTCTTCTTTTGGCGGCCTCTGTAGTCTACTTCTACTATCTGTAGTATCCCTTCCCACTCTTCTTGCAGCGACATTGGTGTTTGATCTATTGTTTCTTGACACTTGCGCTTCCATATCGTCCAAAGTGAAGCTCTTCTGAGTATGTGATAGAATGTTGTCTCATTGCCCTGCCAGTCGGGGGGAGTATGTAGACCCAGAAGCAGTACGATTGGGTCAGAGGGTAAGGGCTTGCCTGATATCTTTTGCCATAGCTCGGTTACTTTGGACCAGAGGTGTTTAGCTTTCTGACAACTCAGGAGGCAGTGTTCTACATCTTCTACCCTGCCCTCCTGATAGATTGCGCAGAGTTCGTGTAGGGGTGAGCGTGATTGTAAGTTGTATCTGTTATTTATCCATTTGTTTACCGACAGTGCTAGATGCGCCAATAGCCATTGGAAGATTCTTATTTTGGTGGATGCGCTGGCATTAATTTGACTCCAAGATACGATACTTGTGCGTTCTGCAAGCTGGTTGAATTGTGCTTCCCATCTTTGGCTAATTATTTGAGGTATGGGGTGGGATGTCATTCTTAGAAGATAGCCTGACTTCATGGTGTATTCCAGGATGTCAGTTCTTTTCTCGATTCTAAGTCTCCCTGTTCTTAGTTTCCATGCCCACTCAGCTGGGTCTAGTTCTATGTCTGCTATATTGGTTTGGGGGCTGTAGATCCGGTGTTCTCCGGTATCCACTACTCTTACTTTTCGCAGTGTGTTCTAGAGGTAGGCGGAGGTAGACGGGGTATCTGTCGTTCTTGTTGCCCATTCCCCTGGTTTCCAGACGACTGGTTCTTTTAGCAACTTTAACCATCTTTCCAGAACTGAGCTTGAGATCCTGTTCAAATTTTCTTGCAAATTGTGACAGCCTTTTATGGTATCTCTTAATTCCTCAACCGTTTTCCACTTTCTTTTCCCATCCTGCCAGAGGTGTGTGATCTGCCATACTCCCTTTCAAACCAGGAACCCTATTTTGTGTCTTTTGCTGTTGGTTTCCATGGTTTGCCTTGTGGGTCTAGAAGCCATTGGTTGCAGAAAAGCGGTTGTCTTAGGACCTCTTCTTTGATTGTTGGTTCCCTTACCTTGGTCGGTAGGATTTCTCTCGATGTTTTCGTAAGTTGGCGCCAAAGGTCCTCCTTTTGATCGTTCTCTTGGCCCTCCCGTTGTGCTTCTCTGACAGTACCCTTCATTGCCCATGATTTGGCCATGATCCAAAATAATCCTCTCATATTGTCTGGGGTTTTAAATTTGGCAAGGTTCTTTATTCTCCGTAGACCCAGTTCGTTCCATGGTAGGTTATGGTCAGTTATTAGTTTGAGGATCCATTTGGCTTGCAGCGCCTTGATCTGTGTCTCAGGGTCAAGGATCCCCAACGCGCCCCGTGATTTCTTCATAATGACGTATTTCCATGCTACCTTGGAGATGAAATGGACTTTGGAGGGATCTCCAGACCAGAGGTAGGCCGCAGCTCTCCTTCTAAGTTGGGTTTTCAATTGCTTAGGGGGAGACCAAATTGTGGATGCGTACCATAACATTGAGAAGATTGACGCGTTGAGGATGAGGGCTCTTCCAAATATGGAGGTATATATACTGGACCAACTTCCTAATCTGGCTATAATTTTGTTCACTATTGTCGGGGTCATAGCGTGGTTAGGTCCTAGTTTGGATACCTGGATGCCCAGAAATCTCAGTGGCTCGTTACCTCGGGACCAGCACATCCCTTCTGGGGTGCTTAGTGGGATATTTGTTTGGTCATCTGCGAGCCACCAACCGATTGTTTTTGGCCAATTTATTTTCATTTCTAATGCTATTTGGAACACTTGCATTGTTCGTGTGAGAGCTTTGAAAGATGAGTCTGGTGCACGTATAAGAATTGTCAGGTCATCTGCAAAGAGGATGGTGGTGGGTAGGTTGATTGGATGGCAACCGTCTTCTTCTAGCCTTTCGATAGAGGGGCCTTTCCTTAAGAATGAGGCAATGGCCTCCATAATAAAAAGGAAGATGGGGGCTGCTAGTGGGTCTCCTTGTCCTACGGAGCGTGACATGTCTGAGCAAACGACACAAAGAATCAAACTGTTTGGGTCACTCTTCCTTCTCCTGGTGTGTAGCCAGTGATATACCGGGAGTGCGGCGTATGTTATGAGTCATTGGAGGATTGTACTGATGATTCGAGGGTCGACGGGATCTTGGTGATTTGTTCTGCTTCTGGTCCTATTAATCTTGTCCATCCGTGTTTGACTGTTGGCTCAGGACCCATAGTGTTTGATTGTTGGCTCATAGTTTATCCCATTTTGACTGGAGAGTCTGGTATCTGGACGGGATTCCTCTTCTTCTTCTTCTTCTTCTTCTTCTTCTTCTTCTTCTTCTTCTTCTTCTTCTTCTTCGTTTTCTTCTTCTTCTTCGTTGTCGTTGTCGTCGTCGTCGTCGTCATCGTCGCATCGTCTTCTTCTTCATCATCATCGTCGTCGCCGTCGCCTTCTTCTTCTTCTTCTTCTTCTTCTTTCGTCTACTCGTCTCTTTTCTTCATCTCTATCATCCATCTCCCCATTTATTTGCTGGCAAGGAGGGATTCTTCTTCCATGTATGTCCCCTCCTTGCATCTCCCGATGTGTTATGATGTATGTTTTTGCTGAATCATGAGTGTGATGAGTCAGATTGCTTTTGTCAGTCTTCTGCTGATTTGCATTGTTGTTTCTCCTGGCGTTGGCGATTCTTGGTCCTGTAACCCCAGCTGTGGGGGGAGCTAGATGTGCAGATTCACTTAGCTGCTCTGGAAGCACCTGTTAACCGCCGGGTGAGCCCGTGTGGTGGACGGGAGGGAGTACCAGTGGTAAGGATTTGTGCTGATTGGTGAGTGCAAGGTGTGCGAGAATTGCCGTGTCCGTGTGGTGTGGTGAGTGGTGTGTGTTGAGTTGGACACTACAGCATTGCAGGGGTGGGGTGAATATCATGACCGGTATGGTTCCACTTTTGAACACCGTGTCCTGGCTGTAGTGGTTAAGATACCTGGCTCTTGAGGCCGAGGTTGCCGGTTCGAATCCGTGCTTGCACGTGCTTGCACGGTGGAGGACATCGGGCTCATGCTGGGATGGGTAGCGCCATCCTGTAACCCCAGCTGTGGGGGGAGCTAGATGTGCAGATTCACTTAGCTGTTGTGGAAGCACCTGTTAACCGCCGGGTGAGCCCGTGTGGTGGACGGGAGGGAGTACCGGTGGTAAGGATTTGTGCTGATTGGCAAGGGCGAGGTGTGCGAGAATTGTCGTGTCCGTGTGGTGTGGTGTGTGGTGTGTGTTGAGTTGGACACTACAGCCTTGCAGGGGTGGGGTGGATATCACGACCGGTATGGTTCCACTTTTGAACATTGTGTCCTGGCTGTAGTGGTTAAGATACCTGGCTCTTGAGGCCGAGGTCGCCGGTTCGAATCCGTGCTTGCACGGTGGAGGACGTCGGGCTCATGCTGGGATGGGTAGTGCCATCCTGTAACCCCAGCTGTGGGGGGAGCTAGATGTGCAGATTCACTTAGCTGCTTAGCTGCTGCAACATGCCTATAGACATAGGTATTCAAGAGTTTGGTATTGGAGCAAACAAATTAGTCAGTTGATTAGTAGGTTATTAATTGATTGATGGATGGATGGATGGATTAATTATTGGTTGATTGATTAGCTACTTTGTGTCGGTTTGTGACCATTGATTTAATATTTCGGGCAATTCAACTTTGTTTTCCAGATTTCTTTACTTAGTCCCAAACACATTTTTTTTGGAATTATTGCGGTTGAAAGGCCTTTCACGATTCAGACCCCAAATTTGACTTTCAGGGTCAGAGGCCCTGGCCAAGAAAGGCCGAGTGAGTCAGTTTCAGAAAAGTCACAGTCGGGTATCTTAGCAGTCAAGTCCAACAAGCACCCGACAAACAGTCACATCTCAAGTGTAAAATCACGTCTCATAATGGAAAGTCATGTTGGAAAAGTCACATCCCACGAGCAAAGGACACTTCCACAGGCAAGAGTCGTGCCCCAGAGGCAGGAGTCACAATCCATAGTCAAAACCATGTGTCATGATCGAACAGTCGTGACTCAAAGGCCCAAGCAGCAGCACACCAATGAAAATTCGGGAAGGTTCCAGGCCCTGGCATTAGAAAGCAGACAGGCCGTGGGGATGTGGTACCGGAACCAAGTCAAGCCCCAAGAAGCAGAGGCTGGCATGAGCTGAAGCTCGGTCCAAGACAATACAAGGACTGGCCAGCCTCCTCATTCGGCAGATGGCTCATTCGCATGAAGTGTGGAAGTGCTGGGAGCAACGGTAGCTGCCCAGCGCTGGTAGAGGGAAGGCAGCCATAGCTGCACCAGTGCTAGTAGTTAGTAGTAGGCTTCAGAGGGGTTAGTAGAGTTAGCCGTCGGTGTAGTCAGAGTTGGTCCTTGAGTAGTAGAAGGTGTGTGAGTGCATCCAAGTAGGGAGAGAAGACACAGAGAGGTAGTAGACAGGGAAAAGACCGAGAGAGAAGAGAGGAGTTTCGGAAGAGTTACATTGTTATGAACTTGGTTGTCTGACGAATTTTATCGCCACTCACACACAGACAGTCTCATACATGCCCATACATGCACAAGAGAAGGGGAGAGAGGAGACAGAGTCCAAACTGCACACCGGGAAAAATAGGCAGCGGAAGACAATCATGCACAGATGGGGAGAAGACACACGGTGTTTCTCACTCTCTGACGAAACTCCCAACAACCAATCACAAGAAAGAACCAGTGAGGATAACAATTGAAATTGCACTGATGATGAGCCAACTCAAACAATTATCGTAACAGAGTTTGTTCCAGTGTCTCGACACTCTCAGAACTCACACCACACTCTCTATCCTACACCCAGTTAATAGCGCCATATCAGAATGGCCTCCCAGAGGCCAGCGCAGACCACCCTGATGAAGAACAGGTCCTGCGATGAAGTCCTCAGTGCTGATGGACAACTTTGACGAAGGAACAGGCAGCTATGGTTGCCACCACCCACGAGTACACAGTGTAGAGCCTCGATGTAGCCCGGCCATACGCAGATACCCCAGGGGCAGATGCGCTGAGGATGCCCCAGCTATGGGAGACTCAGACTGGGCCGGCTATGGCTGCTGTCAACGGCGAAGTCTTAGGATGCCGCCTACAGACAGACACCGCCACCAACTTGCTTGGTTTCTCCAACGCTGCTTCGCGAGAAATGAACTGCCAAAAGTCCTGAACCGATGGGCCTAACCTATCTATAGACTACGCTAGACCTAGACCAGACTGACTGACCGACTGGTACCGTTGCTGTTTCGGCCTCTCGGCCTCTACCGGACCCGACTATAGGCTATAGGACCATCTATCAGCATAGGCCGCTTAGGGCCTGTCTGTCCTAGGGGTAGCCCAGGCCTGCTATACGCAGTTAGGGTAGCTGTAGGAATTTGGGTTAGTACTGGGCCTATATTTTCCCAGAATTGCAGATATGTCCCTCACGAATTTCCCTACAGGCAGGTCTCTTCGTTAGCCCTCAACCAAACAAAATTACGAATCTAACCCTACCGGTTAGTGTACAGCCTCACAGTCAATCTCGACAGTCAGAATCAGCAAGTCATTGCAGGCTTACCCTCCCAGGGAGCGAGGACCTCCGAGCTAGGGATGCAGGCGAGGTGAACGGCGAGGAAGGTTGCCCTTCTGAGCCGCTTCATATCGCAAAACAACTGACTTAGTTGTTTTGAGAAGTTCCCTTCTGTAGAACCATCTGTTCTCTGAAGGAGGCTGGAATGCGAACCTCACAAGATACTGCCGGTCGGGGCCTGTGCCCCACTCGTCCTCAATCCATTCCACGTCATATCCCTTACCAGGGATCGGTGGACCAAATTGAGGGGGCCGGTCTGGGAATGCATCATCTGGAGTGAAAGGAAGCAACTTAGATGCATGGAAGACCGGGTAGGTACGTAGATGCAGTGGGACGTCGATAACATACGACGGACCGAAGGGATCAGCGCCCACTGTATCTAGGACCTGCCATGGACCCAAGTAGCGTGGCAACAGCTTGGGGGAGATATCCTCCTCTCTCGACAGCTCAGAACTGCCCACCCAGACATGATCACCAGTGCGGATGGGGGAAGGCCRCCTGTGGCGATTAGCTTGTTCAATCATAGCCTTTTGGGCTTTGAACAAGTTCGCTCGCGCTTTCCATCTGGTGTGGGTGAGTGATAGTCTACTTTGATTTTGGTTAAGGTGGATTATCACTTACAGTGTAATCAGTGAGGGGATTCTACAGACTGTTGAGGGTTCAGAGGGGTTAGTAGAGTTAGCAGTCGGTGTAGTTAGAGTTGGTCCTTGAGTAGTAGAAGGTGTGTGAGTGCATCCAAGTAGGGAGAGAAGACACAGAGAGGTAGTAGACAGGGAGAAGACCGAGAGAGAAGAGAGGAGTTTCGGAAGAGTTACATACCTAAGTGGAGATACTGGATATTTGGGTTTGCGCTGTTGAACGCTTGTGACTGAAACTCTTAATTGCTTGTATGATGATTTGTTGGGACTCTAAGCTGCACTTATCTGGTCTTCATTTCTCTAACCTCCAGTGTGAACTTCGTGTGATCTTATTCATGCATGGTGTGTGATTGTGTGCGCGCACTGGTGGTGAACTGAGAGGTTCGTTGCAAACTGGTATCGGAGCTGTAGCTCGCTGCACCCACTGGACATCGCTGGCAATGATTAAGGCCGGCGAGAAGGAGAGATATGGAAGAGAGTTGAGTGGGGAGAAGTCTGAAGAAGGGGGGGAAAGGTAGGCTGAAGAAGAAGTGGCCTGATGAGTGGTGATTACGTACCTCCTGCTGCTGCGCTGGAGCGTTGGAGCGGTCGTGGAAATTCGTCAACGGAATGTTCATTGCAGTGAAGTGCATCCCCCCATAAGATCTGTATTGCTTGCTGAGTTGTTTTGGTGTTTGGTACCTCCCTCACCCTGGTGTCGCTGCTGCTGGGCTGGTAGAGTGAGAGCAGCCAAGCAGGGGCAATCCGTATGTGGCAACTGGAGGCGATGAATAGGATGGAGCAATTCGGTTATCGGACGGAGTTCCCGGAAGAGACAGAAGAGGAGAAAAATGCCCTTATAATAAAGTTGGCCAGCAGCAGACAAGGCAGATAAGAATTTACTGTTGGAGGAGAGAAAAGCAGAACTAAATAATAAGATGGTGGCGGCAAAAAGGCAGGAGTATAATGAAAAGAAAAGGATGAAAGAGGAGGGGGAAAGGTTGCAGAAGTTGCTGCAAGAATAGAAAGGGAAACAGGCTGCCACAAATGAAAGACTCTCTCCTAACAGATACTCTCCTCCATACTAACAACGAACTTGCTGCACTCCACCGAACCGTTAATCGAATGGAGTTGCACCAAGGGGAATTTGAAGGCGTCTGGAATAATTTCCTGTGCAGTCCCTCCAAACAGATTGACCATCGCATATTTGAATATGTTGACCAATTAGATAACGCCCTCTGCAAAAGGTTAACCGACCCTGCTGTAGTAAGGAAGCTAAAGATTGGAGGCGGGGGAGGGGATGGAGGAGATGATGGTGATGACGAAGACAAAAAAGGAAAGGGTCCGAAGAAAGAGAAGGCTACTACTAACTACTAGCACTGGTGCAGCTATGGCTGCCTTCCCTCTACCAGCGCTGGGCAGCTACCGTTGCTCCCTCTCTCTCTCTCTCTCTCTCTCTCTCTCTCTCTCCTAGCGCAGCTCTCTGGCTCAGCGCTCTGCACCTCACAATAGCGCACAAGTGCACCAGCACTTCCACACTTCATGCGAATGAGCCATCTGTCGAATGAGGAGGCTGGCCAGTCCTTGTATTGTCTTGGACCGAGCTTCAGCTCATGCCAGCCTCTGCTTCTTGGGGCTTGACTTGGTTCCGGTACCACATCCCCACGGCCTGTCTGTTAACTCCACTCAGGTATGTTGCAATGACTTGCTGATTCTGACTGTCGAGATTGACTGCAAGGCTGTACACTAACCGGTAGGGTTAGATTCATAATTTTGTTTGGCTGAGGGCTAACCGAGAGACCTGCCTGTAGGGAAATTCGTGAGGGACATAGCTGCAATTCTGGGAAAATATAGGCCCACTACTAACCCGAATTCCTACAGCTACCCTAACTGCGTATAACAGGCCCGGGCTACCCCTAGGACAGACAGGCCCTAAGCGGCCTATGCTGATAGACGGCTATAGCCTATAGCCAGGTCCGGTAGAGGCCGAGAGGCCGAAACAGCAACGGTACCAGTCGGTCAGTCAGTCCGGTCTAGGTCTAGCGTAGTCTATAGATAGGTTAGGCCCATCAGTTCAGGACTTTTAGTAGTTCATTTCTCGCGAAGCAGCGTTGGAGAAGCCAAGCAAGTTGGTGGCGGTGTCTGTCTGAAGGCGGCATCCTGAGACTTCGCCGTTGACAGCAGCCATAGACGGCCCAGTCTGAGTCTGCCATAGTTGGGGCATCCTCAGCGCATCTACCCTTGGGGTATCTGCATATGGCCGGGCTACATCGAGGCTCTACACTGTGTACTCGTGGGTGGTGGCAGCCATAGCTGTTCCTTCGGCAGGGTTGTCCATCGGCACTGAGGACTCGCAGGACCTGTTCTTCATCAGGGTGGTTGGCGCTGGCCTCTGGGAGGCCATTCTGATGTGGCGCTACTAATTGGGTGTAGGCTATAGAGTTCGGTGTGAGTTCTGAGAGTGGCGAGATACTGGAACAAACTCTGTTACGATAATTGTTTGAGTTGGCTCATCATCAGTGCAATTTTAATTGTTATTCTCGCTGGTTCTTTCTTGTGATTGGTTGTTGGGAGTTTCGTCAGAGAGTGAGAAACACCGTGTGTCTTATCCCCATCTGTGCATGATTGTCTTCCGCTGCCTATTTTCCTCGGTGTGCAGTTTGGACTCTGTCTCCTCTCTCCCCTTCTCTTGTGCATGTATGGGCATGTATGAGACTGTTTGTGTGTGAGTGGCGATAAAATTCGTCAAACAACCAAGTTCATAACAGTTGGTATCGGGGCGGGCTTGGAATTGGGACACTAAGGGTTGAGCGCACTGAGGCATCTTCTTCATCTAGCGATATACTGGCGAGAGTTTCATGGCGATTCATCTTCCCCAGTACTGAGTCAGCAGGGAAGAAGACTTTCAGCGGTGGATTCAGGTGTTCAGTGGTTGTACTGAGCAAGCGCACTGAGCCTATCAGGGCGCTTGTCAGGAAGTGGCGAGTACAGGGCTAATTCGCCATAGCCAACCCTGAGGGTAGTATTGCGAAGTACCCTTGAGTGGCGAATTACCCCTGAGGACGTCAGGGAACCCTGAGCGGCATCATCCCTAGGTAGCTGGCAGAGATTGACACTGTATATCAATCTCCTGGAGAAATAACCCCATCGGGGGCTATTTTTAGCATCAGCAGCTACCAGGCACTGTGGCGAGATATTTTGGTGTTGGCTATCTGGGCGCCACAGGACCAGATACAGAGCATCTGGGTTTCGGGAGTGCAGCACTACAGGATCCTGAGGAGGATCAACGAGTTTGAAGGTGTTTTGTGCGTGGGATTATCAGGAGGAATATCTGGAAGAAAGTGGCGAGATAAGGGTATCATCTGCCATAGCCAGATCTTCATCATCACCTGCAAGATTCTCTGAAAGTGAGTCCATTCCATGCACCTACCTGTATTGCGATCCAGATAGTATTAGTTCAGTGTATTATATCTGTCAGTGACTGGATGTGAAAATCGCAGACTGCATGACAGCCATAGCCATCTCTCCCCTACCTCTCTCTGCTCATTGCTCATCCTTTGTTGACTCTTTCTGATCCAAAATTGTTCTGTGGCTGCTATACTGCATTGGGATTATTCTGGGATGCTCAAGCTGTGAATTCTGTATTGGAAAAGTAGTGATACAATGAATTGCAGTTTTGCGTTGAGTCTATTTTTAGCCTGCGCTACCTAAGGTCAGTCATAACTTCAATTCTGTCCGTCAGAATTCAGTTCTGTCAGTCCCCAGTGAATCGCAATCCAAAAATAGACAATACTGTAGAATCGCAGGATTGGATTTGCAGTATTTCACTGGAGTGAATACTGTACTTCGCCATACCCTAGCGTATGGCCGCCAGAGTCATCAAGGTCTAAATTGGAGTTTAAGTCAGGATATAGGGTAACTGTCTGCATCGTTTGTTGTGGTTGATCTCTCTTGTCTGTACTTACCATGCTCTATCATTCCCATTGATTACCCTTGTTTTCTAGTGGGTACTGGAAATCTAGTGGGTCTCTGGAAGAGAAGCGGAACGATCTACTAACTCCAGTGTGGTCCAAGGTCAGTAAAAAGGAGATCGAGTGACTGATTTTGCTGGACTTACAGTATGTCTGACACCTGACCCCAGAAACACCCCTCCAACCCAAACCGTTGATTGCCTATACACCCACCTATTCCAGTGTTGAGATATTGCAGCGATTCCAGGGTGTCTGAAGGAACTGAGTATCGCTACATCTCTCGTTGTTGTCTGTTTTATTTTGTTATTATTTTGAAAACCGGAAATGTCTGATCAAGGGACTCAGCAGCAGCCACGGGTGGAAGTGGTGATGAAGGTGGAAGGTGAACAGCCTTCAGCCTCCACTCCTCCTCCACCTCTGACTGCTACTCAGCGGATGAAGAGGGAGTTGGAAGAACAGCTGCGGCAGCAGCAGGCCAAGCTTGCAGCGTTGGAACAGCAGGAGGCAGCTGAGCTAGAGGCTGCAACAAATCATTCCAGAAGAGAGTATCTGTTGCAGCAGCTAGACAAAGCGCTCACAGATGATCGTTGTGCCCGGATCACCAAACATATGCTAGAGATGATCCTGCTAGAACACAAAATCATCAGTTCACAATTCACGAACTGGGATGATCGCTTTGTGCGACTGGAGCGTCGGGTTGACGAACTGTCAGCTCAGCAGTCCAAGATCGTGGATTCTATTCAGAGCTTGACTGCTCAGCTGGCAGCCGCCAAGCTGATTGCCCCTCAGCTCCCTCTGCTGAAACCCAAACTCTCTCCTCCTTCTTTGCCCCCTTGTACTCCCCCTGGTTCAGTACATTCATCCCGGTCACCATCCCATTCCCAAAAGGCCTCAGCAAAGGCCACCTATGCTGCTGTTACTGCAGGAGACTATCGAGGTCCCAAGATCCCTGCTCCCAACAAGTTCAGGGGTGATGACCCCAAGACCGATGTTGGGGACTGGGCTGCTGGGACCAGGGCCTACTTAAGGGGCTTTGTCTGTGCAGAACAGACCAAGGTGGCGACTGTTCTGGGGCTGCTGGAAGGGCCTGCACTGAAGTGGGCCACTTCCACTTCCAGCAGTTTGCAGCAGTCCATGGAGGACTGGGCTTTTGGGCTTGGGGTGGACAAATTCCTGCAGGCCCTAGAGGACCGATTTGCAGACAAGGAGTGGAGCCCGCAAGGCTGTTGACAGGATTGCTCGCCTGGGACAGCAGCGGTATAGTGGGACCCTGCAGGCCTTGTTTGCTGAGTTTGAGCAACTCACCTCCACCCCTGGGTTGGTCATGTCTACTGACGATCTGCTGACCAACTTCTGCAGGGCAGCGCTTGAGAAATTTGTTGTTGCATTGTACAGCGTTGGGCACAAGGACTGGAGGTCCTTTGGCCGCGCAGCCCTGGAAATGGAGGGAAAGCTCCATGTCCAGGCCCCATCCTCTGACAGGAGGAAAGGTGCCTTCCCTAGAGGTGGCAGAAGGGGAAAGGCAGCCTTCACTCAAATGGGATTTGCATCAGGATCAGATTCAGATTCCCAGGTTGATGCACCTTCAGCTGGGACTGGATCTGCTGCTGATCCAGATGTTGCAGCAGTCGTGACTCAAGCTGTTTTGGGAGCTCTGCAGCTGCAGAGAAAGTTCTCCCCCACCACAGCCTCGGCCACTGCCAAGGGGAAGGATAAGGGACGTCGGCCTTCCTCTTCCCAGCGCCCTAACTTGCCCAAAGACGTCCATATGCCAGCTGAACCTCTCAATCCCTCCACACTCCCCTGGCATGACCTCAAGATCCAGGAGGGAGTCTGGAGAAGAAGAAAGGAAAGAGGGGTCTGCCTGAGGTGTGAGGGACAACACTTTTTAAAGGACTGCCCTTACATGTCAGGCCCAGGTCAGTCAAAAAACTGAAACAAACCCTGGGGACTGCAGTTCCCCCCAGTGCTGCACCTTCATCTACTCGGGTAGGTGAATCTGCAGCTGTTTCAGTTGAGACTGCGTGTGATAGTGATGGTTTGGGGACTGCGCGGGCAGCATCCTTCTGCTATGAGGATCCTGACCCGGATCAGGACCCGGGGCAGGATGAGCTTCAGTCCCTTGCTGCCTTCTTCCTTTATCTGAAGGAACAGAAGAAGAGCAAGACTGATCTCATCATGCTTCGGCCATTGATCAACAGCACCAGGATCACTGGGCTGTTGGACTGTGGGGCCACCAGGAACTTCATGTCTCCCAGTGGAGTTAAAAAGCTGCACCTGGGCATGAAAGTTCAGCAGCTGCAGCATCCGCTGCTGGTGCGGATTGGTGACTCTACAGTGCTCAGCATCAGGGAGAAGGTCAAGGGTATCCTTGTGACCTTCGATACCGCGGGAAAAGTCAGACACAATCTGAACTTTTACATTTTCCCTGAGCTGCCTTTTGACTTGGTGTTCTCAATGCAGTGGTTGAGGGCAGTCAACCCTAGGATCGACTGGCAAATCCCTAGAGTTGAACTACCAGACAGCCAGGGTGTGTATCAGCCATGCATGATTGCTGCTGATCACCACCCTAAGACTTCCTGCTACTGCCTGAGAGCGAGGGAGTTTCATGCTCTCTCACGCCAGTACCACCACGAGCGTCTGTTTATTGCTTTGGTCAAGCAAACAGATGCTCCCCATGTTTCCTGTCCTCCTGAGATACAACAGGTGGTAGATCAGTATGTTGATTTGATGCAGGAGCCCTTTGGGTTACCCAGCCGGCCAACCAAGCATTATATCGAGCTGCTGCCTGGAGCGGTCCCTCCCAAGGACCGCATCTACAGGATGTCCCCTGCTGAGCTTGAGGAGCTCAGAAAGCAGCTTGAGACCCTGACCAGCAAGGGCTGGATCAGACCCAACACTTTTGAATTCGGTGCGCCTGTTCTTTTTGTGCCCAAGGGGAACGACGAGTTCAGAATGTGCATTGACTACAGGGGTCTCAATAAGATCACTAGGAAGAGTACTGAGCCACTTCCTAGGATCGATGACCTCCTGGATATGGTGCAAGGCTGCACAGTGTTCAGCAAAGTCGACCTCGAATCTGGCTACCACCAGATTGAGATGGCAGAGGAGGATGTCTACAAGACAGCCTTCAAAACTAGGTATGGGACTTACGAGTTTCTGGTCATGCCATTTGGACTTTGCAACGCCCCAGGCACCTTCCAGACGGAGATGCACCGCATCTTCAGGCCTTACCTGGACAAGTTTATGGTTGTCTACGTGGATGATATCCTGGTATTCAGCAAAACTGCCAGGGAACATAAGGAGCACTTGGCTCTGGTTCTTCAGTCGTTACGTGACAACCAGTATAAGATCAACAGAGAGAAGTCCTCTTTTGGAATTCCCTCTGTCATCTACCTGGGTCATGTAATCTCTGGAGATGGCCTGGCTCCTGAAGCAGCCAAGATTGCTGCTATTCAGGAGTGGCCTCAGCCTCAGACAGTGAGGGATGTCAGGTCCTTCATGGGTTTAGCCTCCTACTACAGAAAGTTTGTCAGGAACTTTTCTGCAGTGGCTGCACCCCTGACTAACCTAACAAAGAAGGACACTCCCTTTCTTTTGTCCCTCCACGCCTTCACACGACTCAAGAAGGCCTTGACTCGTGTGCCTGTGCTGAAGTTACCTGACCCCACTTTGCCATTCATCCTGACCACTGACGCCAGTCAGTATGGCATTGGGGCAGTTCTTCAGCAGGATGATGGGAATGGTCTACGACCTGTAGAGTTTATGAGTAAGAAGATCAAGACTGAAAAGCTCCATGACTCCACCTACGAGAAAGAGCTATATGCTCTTGTCTGTGCCCTGAAACACTGGAAGCACTTTCTCCTGGGCAGGCACTTCAAGATCTTTTCAGATCACTCCACCCTGCAGTGGATGAAGTCCCAGGGAGAGTTAAATGACAAACTGGCACGGTACATTCAGTTCATAGACATGTTTGACTTTGAACTGAAGCACAAGAAGGGATGCTACAACAAGGTAGCAGATGCCCTCTCTCGTAGGCCCGACTCTTTTGCGCTGATCTCCTCTACTTACTCCTTTGGAGAGGAGACCCGTCAGACCATTGCTCGTCTACTGCCTCAGGATGAGACTTTCGGACCCATCGTCAGGAATCTGCAAGCAGATCCTAATTCTGAACCAGGCTATGCTTTGAGTTCAGACCTGCTGTATACTTGTAGCAAAGGTGAGGAGCGCTTGTGCATTCCCCAGGACCAGCGGCTCAGGACACTACTGATGTCAGAGTGTCATGATGCCCGTGGACATTTTGGGTTCCTAAAGTCTTATGCAGCCCTGTCGCAGCGCTTTTTCTGGAAGGAGATGCGGAGTGATATGCTGCGCTATGTGGACACCTGTGAACTCTGCCAAAGGAATAAGATCTAGCGTAGACCTCCTTTGGGACTGCTCAAACCCTTACCCATACCTGATGGCCCTGCTGAATCTGTGTCGATAGACTTCACAGATTTAGGCAAGATCACCCCTCGTGGCATGCGTCAGGTTATGGTCTGCGTGGACAGGTTCTCCAAATACACCGAGTTCATCCCCTTGCCAGAGGTAGCTAGAGTACCGGCTGTGAGAGCAGCCTTCTCTGAGAGGTGGGTCACACACCATGGACCGCCCACCTCTATAGTCAGTGATCGAGACCCCAGATTTTGCAGCGATGAGTGGCAGTCCTACAGTAAGGACTATCTGCACTCACAACTGGACATGACTTCTGGTCACCATCCTGAAGCCAATGGTTTGGCTGAAGTGATGAACCAAGTCTTATTCCAGCTGTTGCATCCTGCATCTCTCCAGATCAACAGGACTGGGATCTTCACTTGGCGAGGGCACAACTCATGTACAACATGTCTGTCCACTCCTCGACAGGGTTCAGTCCCTACCGGTTACACTGGGACGTGAACCATGACAGCCTCTCGATGACATCATCGATAAGGCTAAGCCTGATCTGACACCAGGCACAACAGAGTTCACCAGACGTTATACGGGGAAGAAAAGCGAGACTATATTCATTAGGAAGTTGCAATGGATACTTACTTGTACGCGCAGAAGATCCCGTACTGGGACCGCGTGCTAATGGCTAGCTCATGTTTAGCGGGTGAGACGATGAGTTTCGCCATCTCCGTGATGAAGGGGAGTGGTTGCACAACCATGGTCTTATATTCACAACAGACATGGATCAAGGACTTCTTTAGGGCCCTTAGAGAAAGGTTTGAAGATAAGAACCTTCCCGCATGACTAAATCCCTGATCTTGAACATTGGTAATCGTAAGTGGAAGAGTGCATCACTGCTCAAAGCCACTATGGACGAACCTTTCCATTGTCCGGACCATGGACTGACACCCACACAGATTTTGAACAATTTTGCTAGAGCACTCGATGAGAACTCAACTTTAGCCCCGGACTAAAGAAGAAGGTATGACTTATGAAAAGTTCACCAAGATCGCAGTTGATCATGCTGACTTTCTGCAAGAAGCACAGTGCTGCCATTATTGGAAAGATCTCCAGGCGGGGAAGAAATGAAGAGATCGCACAATCTCAGGAAAATAGTTGGGAAAGACAATCTTCTTGTCACCTTCGAAGAGGGAGGGGTAGAATCACTTACCTATGATCAGATAGATTACGGTTTAGAGGAAGACAACAATAGTCACTTAGCCCAGGGAGGGGACTATGTGGCTGTTGCAGCCCGCGGGGGAGGGCGACAAGGAGGAAGAGGCCGTGGAAGAGGAAGAGGAGGCCACAACCGAGGTGGAGGAAGAGGACCCGCCACCCAGAGGGGTAGTGGCGAAGGTAGCTACTATGTAGGAGGTAGGGGTAATGGTCCCTTGCAAGGTGGAAGAGGTTCCAACTCCACTGGGGGTAGAGGAAGAGGATACAATAACTGGTGGCCATATCCGCTCCATCCCGGGATCGCTGTAGACAAACCTTGGGATCAAATGGGGATTGACGAGAAAACTTGGGATGAGCGTAAGGCAACCGGTCAGTGTTTCAAATGTGGTGACCCCGACCACATAGTTCTCTTCTGTCCCAAATACCGGTACCCAAAAGGGAACAGCCAGTAGAGGTAGCAGTTGCCTCTACGGGGACTCTGGATGCAAGCAGACTGTCATCCTCCCATCCAGAGGTCCCAATTCCAGATGGCCCCCACCTAGTTAGTTGCCCAGAGGTTGCTTGTGCTAGGACTTCTCTAGGTGGTTCCCTCACAAGCATAGGTGATGAACTGATCACTCGTCGCCTCGCTTGGGCCGACATGAAGAAAAAGAAAGGGCAGTTGTTAATTGCAGACGTAAAAGTCAGTAGAGTAAGAGTGGGCGCGTTAATAGATTGTGGATCAACGCGCAATTATATTAGCAAGAAATGGCTGCAGAAGATGCGCTTGGGGTTTAAGGTCCAGAAGTTAGACCAGCCCGTTGTAAGTAAGGTAGCGGATAATATAGAAATGGTATTAGATAACTATGTTGAAGGGGTTAGGGCATACTTCTGGTTGGAGGCAGGGGGAAAGGTGGAACGTGTTATGCACTCCCTGACACTCTTAGTGGAGGACAGTCGGTGTTAGGGCATACTTTCGGTTGGAGGCAGGGGAGAAGGTGGAACGTGTTCTGCACTCCCTGACACTCTTAGTGGAGGACAGTCTCCCTTTTGACATAATACTACGGACTGATTGGGGTGAGGCTGCTGATGCAGATGTGAAACTGGGTGAGCATGAGTTTTGTTTGCCTAGCCCTATATCTGGCGTAGAGAATAGCCAATCCCTTTGTTGCATGAGTGCCCCCGCGTTCGCCCGGCATGTGATGCTGTTTGATTGCTGAAGTTCGCTATTGCTCATCTTCCTTGCAATTTGGTATCGGAGCTGTGGTACGATTGCGGTCATCTGGCACTTGTCTTCTGCCTTATGCGGTACATACCTGCGGTCTGCTGGGCGAGTTTGGCCTTAAGTGGTGTGTAGTGAGGAGGGTGGAGACGAGTGTTTAGGTGACCCAGGAGGTGAGGGGATCGCCAGGAAGGCTACGTGAGGTGAAATGTGGTCTAGACAGTGTGAGGAGAACTATCTAATGTGCGATTGATGCTGAGGTGGAACAGCGAGATAATGCCGGTTGTGCCGATGCAGTGACCGGTCATCGCAATCGCCGTTTGGTCATCTGGTGAGATTATCTCTGTGGTTGGGGGCAACTGTTTGAGGTACGTTGCTCTTAACCTTATCTACCCTCTTTGACACTTCTTACCGTGAGGTTGTGTGTTCCTTCTTGAGAGTCCTCTCATCGTGAGGTGTCTAGTGCGCTCAACCTTGAGAGTCAGCAATGTTCACGTGGGGCATCTGGGTGGAGATGGGCGGAGCTTTCTGAAGGGCCCTGGACGAAGCACTGGGTCACGATCACCATGCCAACCCACAAGGAGTAGAGCACGCATGCCTTGCTGCTTGTCCTTTGTTCGGCTCGCTGCACTGTTAGATAGGTACTACTGGGCAGGCCAGCCCTACAGGAAAGACGAGCACCCGACGTCTATAAATAAACATGGGAAGGGGATATCACTGGTTGTGATCGTCGTCCTGCTGCGATGTAAAATAATTCCTGATGTCACTTGGGGGCGGACGTTAAAATGCCTCTGGATCAGTTAGTGATGTAAGGTTCGCGACACGTCGAGGATAAATATATGTGCAAGGCTGGCCAGCTCAGTAGATACTCGGGGCACAGGGGTGGGCCGGACACACACCTTTAGACACGCAACGCTCTCCAAATTGATTAGGGACGCCGACGTCAAGTGATACTCAGGGGAACTAAGGGAGGGGTTGATTCCAGGTGATACGTTCGAGAAAATCCATGCTGTCCTATCCACACAAATGATTCTATTTTTATGTTTTTGACTAGTTAGATGTACTGCCATTGACATCTGACAGAAAACATTAGTTAGAACTGTTTATTGTTCCTGGTGCTTCTGTTTGCGGACTAGTCAGACCAAAAATAGTTTCAGTTGTAGGAATCTGACTTACCTGTTGACCTCAAGTGATATCTGTTCCAAAATAGCCACCAACTAATTAGTTGGTCTGAGCATTATGTTGCGGTAGGCACCTAGAGTGTCCTAGTGTAGACGGTGCACAACGTTGTAGCCTATGAGCGACCAGGAGGACATACACTTGGACGACCGTATCTTGCCATCAGCTAGACGCCCGATAGCCCACGTGTCCCTAGGACCGGAGGGTGATAGGATTCTGTTCCGCCAGCTTAGGGAGAGACAGCAGCAGCAGAGGAGAGCTAGAGCAGTCGAGGCCAGCAGGGCTTTAGCTAGCGAGGCCGGTGCTACAACAGCCATGGCCACTTCCGCCATGGTCACTTCTGCGCAGCAGACTTCCCAAGCCAGCAGTTCAGGTGTCGTCGGGTCAACGGTCGCGCAGACCGTGAGTCAGTCCACTGGCGTTATGGCAAGCCAGGCAGCAGTGTTGACTCCAGAGGATGTCGCCATCCAGCAGGCAGCCCTGCAGGAGGCACAACTACAACGGGCATTAGGAGAGATAAAAGCGGAGAAGGAGAAGATGATCAGAAGAAGAGCCAGGATGCAGCGGAGAGGGGCAGGCATAGAGGAGTTAGAGACGATGGACCTGACGAACATGGATGATGATGTGAGGGTAGTTAGGAGGGCCCTGCTAGGCGTAATAGAGATGCAGGAGCATCAAACTACCATCCTTCAGGATATCCAACAGAGCCTAGCCGTTTTGGCAGGCCGTGCTCGGGCAGCACCATCACCAGCCGGGCCTGGTGCCTGGCCCGTGCCATATCCTCCTTTTTCTGTCCCACCGGTGACAGGGGTATCCCCATATGTAGCCTCGTCATCGGTTGCTATCGTTTCCCTGGGCATGCCGCTGTCAGGAGGGGTAACAACAGGGAGTAGTTTGCAGGTTCCTGTTCAGACAGTGTACACCCAAACTCCGTTCGCAGGTTGCAGTCACCACGCAGCCTGCTGTCTCGCAGCTTGTGCAGCCTCAGGGCACGCAGCCCCAACAGCTAGCACAACAACCTGTGTCACCGGGTCCACAGCCCGGAGTGGTGCAGGGATCGGGACAAACTCAGTGGGTACCAAAGACGGCCATCGCCGCTCCCAAACCTTTTACAAGGGACAAGAGAGGCGAAGACCTCGACACATGGTTGAGGTCAGTGCCAGTCTATGTTAGGTGCAAACTTACCTTGCCGCACGAAGAAGTGCTTGTGGCTGCATCTTACCTAGAGGGTAGTGCAACAAGATGGTTGAGCGGTTTAGTGCAGCTCCTGGGATATGGTCATGACTTCCGCGCTTGGGCAGCCACCCAGAAACTGGATGACTTCCTGAAGATGGTGGAGGAGAGGTGGCACGATCCTCAGGAGGCTCAAAGGGCCACTGATGCGATCCTGACATTGCACACGAGGCAATTTAAGTCGGTAAGGGAAGCCACTGACACTGTTGAGCGTTTGATCTGTGTCCCAGGGGTGCGCTATGACCCCCAGGTCCTGCTGACTTCGTACTTGAGATGCTTTTCTCAGCCTCTCAAGAACCAGTTGGCAAAAGAGGCCAATATCAATGTGCACAATTTTCCTTCGTTCAGCAAGGTGGCCCTATACCTTGAAGCTAAGATAGGGCATGGACAGGCACCCACTACGGATGGGAGGAAGACGACACTGCCTCCTAACTGGAAGGCGAAGGGTCGCTTAGTGTTTGTCGATAATGATGGTTCCACTATCGAAGTCGACGAACACTTCCAGGAGGGAGTAGGTTTAGAGGCGGGCAGCGTAGAAACTTCAGAGGGTGGAGTGGTCGCTACCGTAGCTCAAAAAGGAAAGGCGACCGGTAGACGCCGTGGAGGTTCCCGGCCTAGGAGTCAAGTTGACCCCAATGCTCCTCCATGGGAGAAAGCGGGTCTCACCGACGACGTGTGGAGAGATCGTTACTCACGGCAGGCCTGTATTCGTTGTGGTCAATATGGCCACAACCAATTCAAGTGCCGCAATAAAAAGTGACGGAAAAGATCCCGCCTACGATGGGGCAGGTGTTGGGATCCTCTCACCCCGTTGGTAGCAATGTTGCCAGTACTTCTGGCAATGCTCCGGGAAACACGTCGGGCCAGTAGGAATAGTAGTTGTTCCTTCTAGGGTCGAGGTGGTTGAGACACCCTCACCATCTCGAGAGATGGCCCAAGCTACGGACTCCAGCGTCGTCCCGCAAACACGTTCAGACCCATCGAGCCTCTGTTCGATGAATGTGTTTGAGTCCTTAGAGGAACTAGAGGTGGAGTGGTCTAGATCAGACCCGCTAGGTTCTTGGACGGCTTTAGTCAAAGCCCCTAAGGGTGAGATGTTCGTCAGCGAGGTTGTCATTGGCGGCCGCAAGGCCGGAGCCTATTATGACACTTGCTCGACTAGGAACTTTATCAGTCGCGCGTGCGTTGAGAGGCTGCGTTTACAGGGTCGAGTGCAGCGCCTGAGTCGACCTGTGGAGTCGACCTGTGCCAACAAACAGCACATGGTAGTCAATGACTACCTCCATAATGTAGAGTGTTGTTTCCCGTACGCGGGAGGGGACTTGAGACATCGTGTCTCGTTCCTAGTAAGTGACGAGCTCCCAATGGATACGTTACTAGGTATGTACTACCTCTCTGTAGCACAGCCCCAGTTTGACTGGGACCGAAAAGTGGTCAAACACACTTTGCCAGGTGGAGGGACCGCCAGATTACATAAGTTCAAAGCTAGTAGTCTGATCGAGTCCTATGGGTGCATGTGTGCGGCCGCGTTCTACAATTATTATAAGCAAAATCAGGAGGCGGGTATGTATTTAGTTTATGTCTCTGCTGCAGGCGAGCCGATGAAAATGCCGCCGGAGATAGAGGAGTAGTTTAAGTACCCTGATCTATTTGAAGAGCCGACAGAGGTTGTTGAGAGGGAGGTCGTCCACGCGATAGAGATTATCCCAGGGTCTAGTATTCTGAAGGGTAGGATCTATCGGATGTCTCCAGGCGAGCTTGATGAGCTTCGCCGCCAACTCAAGGAACTCGTAGAGAAGGGTTGGATCCGACCGAGTGTCTCTCCTTATGGGTCTCCAGTTCTATTCGTACCTAAGAAGAAGGAGGGTACTCTTAGGATGTGCATTGACTATAGGGGCCTCAATGCCATCACTGTAAAGAATAGAGATCCCCTACCACGCATCGATGATCTGTTAGATAGAGTGCAAGGGTGTCGATACTTCAGCAAGATAGATCTGAAGTCCGGGTACCATCAGATTGCAATCCGGCCCGAGGATCAACACAAAACCGCCTTTCAGACTAGGTACGGTCTATACGAGTTTGTGGTGATGCCTTTCGGCCTTTGCAATGCTCCTGGCACCTTTCAGCACGCTATGAATCGGATATTCCATGACTACTTGGATAAGTTTGTCATCGTGTACCTCGATGACATACTTATTTTTAGTAAGACTGTCGAGGAGCATGTTGCACATCTGGACAAGGTCCTCAGTCTCCTGCGACAGCACAAGTTCAAGATCAACCATGAGAAGTGTGAGTTTGGCCGCACCCGTGTCTTGTACTTGGGTCATGAGGTCTTCGCGGAAGGGTTGAAGCCCAATAACACGAATTTCCAGTATTCGTGATTGGCCACGTCCTCAGTCTGTGACTGAGATGAGATCTTTCTTAGGAATGACAGGTTACTATAGGACTTTCGTTAAGAACTATAGCATAGTGGCCGCTCCTTTGACTGATCTGACCCGCCTTGACACCTCATGGGAGTGGACAAATAAGTGTGAGGCTGCTTTCAGACATCTGAAGCATGCGTTGACGCACTACGAGGTCTTGAAACTTCCTGATCCTGACAAGCCGTTCATAGTCACCACGGATGCCAGCCAATATGGCATTGGCGCCGTGCTCGCGCAGCAGGAGGGGCCAAAGTTGAGGCCTGTAGAGTACATGTCCAAGAAAATGCCRTCTCAGAAGTTGGCTAWGTCCACCTATGAGAAGGAACTCTATGCGGTTTACAAGGCTCTGACCCATTGGAGACACTATCTCCTTGGGAGATTCTTCATACTCAGGACTGATCATCAGACCCTGAGATGGATGAGAACCCAGCCTGTACTTTCTGACGCCCTCAAGCGTTGGATCGAAGTCATTGAACAGTATGACTTTGACCCTCAGTATCTGAAAGGGGAGTACAACAAGGTTGCGGATGCCTTGTCGCGTAAACCTGATTTCTCAGGTGCGCTGATTACTGAGTTTAATCCGACGGACCATGTTACTCAGTCCTTGGTGGAAGCCTATCGCGAGGACCAGTTTATGTCCGAGATCATACGCAGACTCCAGGCAAAGGACAAGAAGACCTCTGCCGAGTTTGAGTTGGTCAATGGCTTGCTGTTCCTTGAGAAGGACGGGGATAAACGATTGTGTGTCCCAAGTAGCGAGTCTTTGCGTAGTTTGTTTTTAGGTGAGTGCCATGATGCCACCGGCCATTTTGGGTACAAGAAGACCGCAGCCAATCTGCTGCAGCGGTTCTGGTGGCCCACGATGATGCGAGACGCCCAGCTGTATGTGGAGATTTGTCAGGTCTTTGACAAGCCCCGTACTCAGGCTCCTCTTGGGCTCCTGAAGCCCCTTTCGATTCCGGAACGGCCTGGTGAGAGTCTGTCCATGGACTTCATGGATACTCTGATCACCAGCAAGAGTGGGATGCGACATCGTGGATAGATTTAGCAAGTATGCTAGGTTAGTGGCAATGCCGGAAACAACCAGAACGGAGTATGTGATCAGAATGTTTAAAGAGAACAGGGTCAGGGACTTTGGTTTACCCAAGTCTATTATTAGTGACAGGGATGTCCGGTTCACCAGCGAGTTGTGGAAGGCCGCTGCTGCAGAGCAGGGAACTCAGTTGTAGATGACTTTTGGAAATCACCCAGAGGCCAGCGGTCAGGCTGAGCAACTGAACCGCGCTGTACAACACCTGTCGAGGCATTACATCAAGCCCAACCAGGTGGACTGGGATGAGAAGCTTGCTCTCATCGCCAGCTTGTACAACAACGCTGTACACAGCGCCACCGGGGTGAGCCCAAACAGCTTACTGCTAACATTCAAGCCTAGACTGCCCCTAGACTTTCTTCTTCCTGAGAATCAAACCACTGCTGCACCAGGTACCTTGAATTTGCTTACCACTATGAACAGAAGATGCAGCAGGCTGTAGAACAGATCCAGAAGGCGCAGGCTGCAATGATAGAGTCTGAAAATAGGCACCGCCGGCCTTCTACATTTCAGGTTGGGGATAGGGTCTGGCTTAAGTCGTCAGAACTGGGACAGGAGCACGGGATCTCCCGCAAACTCATGCCCCAGTACTTTGGACCCTGGGAAGTCTTGGATATCGTTGGGACAGATCCTGATGATCCATCTTATGTTATCCGGATCCCTGGTCATCTCCGTACTTACCCTGTCTTTCACGCCTCCAAGCTGGCACCTTTCAAAGATACTGATCAGTTTCCATCTTGTCGCTCAATGCTGCCCCCAACCATGGATGGAGAGGTGGACATCGATGATATTGTGGATCACAGAGAGCTGCCGGTATCAAGACCAGCAGGCAGGGGACGTCCTCGGAAACCGAAGCTGCAGTATCGCGTTCGGTTCCGGCATCACACTGATCCAAAGGAGGACCGCTGGTTCACCAGGGAAGAGCTCATGCAGACCGCTCCTCAAGTTGTAACCCAATACGAGAGATCTCTGCAGAAGGGAAAGCGCTCTATGATCGAGGATTGAGCTTCTCAGAGGACTGTTGAAGCTAAGGGGGAGGGAATGCGAGGCCAGTGCCTCTATGAGCCCCATAAGGCCCCAATTTGCAGCCCGTCGGCTACCCTAAGTGAAGGCAGGCTCGACGAGGCCCTCAGGGCCCTTTTCTGGCCACCACGCAACTCAGGGAAATTCAGGCAGTTGCGCAGCGCCAGTTGGTTGAGTGAACCCAGGCCCTGGGCCGCCTGTGTGAATGTATGTGAAGCAGGCCCTGGGCTGGATACGGGTACTGGGCCAAACACAGGCCGAAGGCAGTTGGGCACATGCAACCACTTCAGGCCCAAGGCCTGCTCTCGTCGTGCTGGGCCTCAGGCTACCGGGGCCTACTGGAAGCTTCCTGGGATTGGATGCAGGCAGGCCACTTTGATATAGGAAAGGGCCTGCCTCCTCATTCGGCATTCGGGTGCTGGCTGCATGCTGCGCAAGCGCTGCTGCTGCGCTATTTGCTGGCTGGCGCCTACGCTCTCACGGGCAAGCAGGGAAGGAGCACGCAGCCATAGCCGAGCTGCGCTGCTGTAAGCTGGGTGAGGCGCAGAGTGGTCCTTGGTTGCTAGTGGCATCTGTGAGTTGGGGAACGAGGTTGTGAGTGTAGCGCGAGACATACCTGGTGCTGGAAGCGTGCGACATTGGTCGCCATATGCTCGTACTTCGGGAATGCTGTTGACGTCATCTTTCGGCTTCGTAGTATAGGCTAGATAGGATCTGCCACATGTAGACTGGGCGCCGAGCGCCAGATAGGATATCAACTCTGGTTCTTCGTTGATGATGATGGGATTATTTCAGGATTGTCAATTATGAACTCTTGGTGTGTTCTTATTTGGTGAATCTCGTGATGCAACTCTGCTGTTGGTTCGAGGTCACGACTATCTGGACTCATATGTATGATGCTGTTTGATTGCTGAAGTTCGCTATTGCTCATCTTCCTTGCAGGTACAACTCCGGGAGTTTTTTTGGGATAGGAGTCCTTAAGGACTTATGCTTGGGAAAGAAAGTAGCTTTCAGTGTTAAAACAAGGTCCCACTGGCGCTACGCTTATACTTTAGACAACATGAATGTGGTTGTAAGATTTAAAAGGGCCTTTACCCAATTCAGACCCTGCCTGACGAATGCAGCATATTGGGGTCACTCGCCCAAGCCCAACTCGTGAAAAGCAGATCAAGAGACATGTTCTCTTGGTCAAAAGTCACATCCTAACTAAAGTAAAAGACAATGTCAAAGGTCACAGTTGTGCCCCTGGACGAACAGATGCAGTATTCAATTGTGGGAGTCACATCTGTTCATCCAGGGGGTGTGCCGGTTATGTTTGTTCATGCAAGAGATGTGTCTGTTTGTGCAAGAAGTGTGTCTGTTCGTACAGTATGTGTGCCTGTTCAAAAGGAGTCATGCAGTATGTGTGTCTGTTCGAGCAGTAGGTGTGCCTTTTCAAAAGAAGTCAAAGAGATTAAGTCCCAGTCAAGATTCAAGTCAAAAGGAGAGTCTAGATACAGACTGAAAGTCCGAAATTAAGGCCTGAAGGCCGCAGCAGCAATGACCCCTGAGGATAAGGGTCTGGGACACACTCCACAGAGGCTGGGACTGGGAAAGGACCCAAGACAGACTGAATTCAGACCTCGCAAGGGGAGGCCAGCACTATAAAGAACGAGGCAGCCTCCCCACAGGGCAGATTCTCCATTGGCATTGATGCGTGGAAGTGCTGAGGCACTTGTGCGCTGTAGTGCAGGGAGAGGCGCTGGCTGAAGGAGAGCTGCGCCAGAAAGGAAGGGAAGCTGGGCGCTGGCTGCAGGGAAGCCATAGCTGCGCCAGCCTGTGCTAGTAATAGCAGTAGAAGGGATTAGTAGTAGGGTTTCAGTGAGTAGCATTCAGAGTAGATTCTCGTAGACAGGGAGTGTGCATGCATGGTGAGACAAGGGAACCAGGACAAAGATCTTGAGAGAGAGGAAGGAGAGAGAGAAGACAGGTTTGACGTTGGATATGGCGGATACTTACCTGCTGGCGCCATACTTGTGATCTGGGGCAGACGCTGGCTGAGCCAGGCCCTGTGTGTATGATTGAACGAGGGAGAGACTTGTATTCTGTGGGCGCTGAAATCTTGAGTACGAGATACTCTTGTATAATGTGATTTTTGATAATATAAGCTGCGCTATCTGGTTCTCATCTCATCTCGACTTGGCTTTGTGTGAAGCTACTCAATCTGTGTGATGACATTTGTGCATGTGAAATGATACACTCCAGCAAGTGTGAACAGTCAGGTTCCTTGCAGATTGGCCAGGTGAGTGCTTACTTCTATCAAATGTAGCATCAGTGGGGCATGCCCCTTGATCATTCTAACAGGAATGAGATGCCAATTTGTTGCAGGTCTCATTCCCAGATGACCCTACCATCAAAGAGGCATTGCTTGCCCGACAGCCTTTTCGCTTCCGGAGGTAAGCAGAGCTTTGTGATGTTTGATCCGATGATCTTTCCTTCACATTCCCCTCCTTCCCAAGTCCAACATTCGTGTCAGCAAGAGAGAGAAAGAGAGAGGGGCATCGGGAGGGAGGGAGAGACAGTGAGAGAAACAGGGAAGGAGAGAGGTGGGGGGGGGAAGAGAGAGAGAGAGAGAGAGAGAGAGAGAGGGGGGGGGGGGGGGGGGGGGGGGGGGGGGGGGGGGAGAGGGGGTAGCAAACACTAGCTGTATGAACTTCACACTTGTGATTATGGCATATAGATTTGTAGTATCCCGTTTGATTGGCCTGGATAAGTACCTGATCAGTACCCTTACTATGGTGCATTGAGCGCTTACTGCTCTTTCAATGTCCCTTTCCACCTTGAATGGTTTGTCCGTTCCATTCGGTGCTATGATTTGTTATGTCTTTGATTGGAAGTTTCCTTGGGTGAAACTAACTGTCTCATTGTTCTTGGACTGATTATGTGCCTGACCCTTTGGTTATTCTTTGAAGTGCCTTGGTCCTTTGGCGGCGGTCACTGCACCTGCAATCAGACTCACTTTCATTCACACTTCACATGCATACAAACAGGTTGCGCAGCAAACTGGCGACAAGCGCCCACTTCAAACTCAGAGATATGGAAACCCGGAACACAGTTCAGATACAATTTCACTTCAGATGGCTCTGGCGCATCAGCGCCTGTACAACTCTCTGTTCGTCACTCGCTCAACACCGCTGTTCACACACAGGATCACCCTGGATATCTCACACACATCACACTCTGTACACTCACACACACCCGCACACTTCTACAGCTATGGCGGCTATGGCCGCTGCTACTCTATCGTTATGGCTAAGCTTCCTTCTCGCCCACTTCGTCTTCAGGCTCACTGCAGACCACCTCGCACAAGTCGCTGTGGCAGCGCTTCCGCATGACTGGACTGGGACTGACTGGACCGGTACCGCTGACTGCATGGGTTTGCACTGCCAACTCAATGCAGTCGCACTGCCGACGTAACGCAGCTGGGCTCGCCACTTGCCCACTTGCCTCTGACTGACACGTGAGGCAACTTCGAAAGGCCACTTCCGGACCTTCCGGAAGTCTGTGGACTTGGCCTTTCAAGTACTGTAGCAGCTACGACCTTGACCTTTCAGGAGTGTAGCAGCTACGACGTTGACCTTTCAGGATTGTAGCAGCTACAACCTTGACCTTTCAGGATTCCTACAGCTACAACCTCTACAGGGCTGTGACTCCTACTTGACAGATCTACAGATTGAACCCCTACCACTACACATTCCTACGATGGACAACAACAACTGTCAAAACACAGGTCACGGGTTCAAATACTCGGGGTCGACACAGATACTGTACTCAGGTAAGGTGAGAACCAGGGATCGAGCCCTGGGATCTGCATTCGCTACTGCTAACAGGTGAAAACCGTTTCACACTCTTCTGCGCAGTGAGTAAAGTTACCTCCACACCCAAGGTTTGCCAAACGCAGGTGCGGCATGTCCGGAGTACTCCTACTCACTCACCCCTGCAGGTTGTCCTTCTTGACATAAACCTTGTACGCAACAGTTTCTTGTGATGGTCGGAAACCTCCTCACCAACAGAATAGCCAATCCTTCTGCGCCCCGCGTCTGGGGTAGTGGGCCTGAGCACACTCACAGGTGGAGGCGTTCTGTATATAAACCCAAGCCATCACTTGGAAAACTCTGTGGCAAGTGCCACTTGCCGGCAACTTCCCCGTGCTGAGCCAACGGCTCCCAACCCTGGACCATGTGTCTTTTTGGCCGTGTCTTACTAAACATGCCCTCTTGCAGAGATCCCAGTGTATCTCGTGAATTTTGAATTGTTCACCTATGATGTCCAAAATACAAGTTGTGAATCAGGAAAGGGATACGAAAGGGGATTCCTTTGCCCATGGCATGGCACAGGGAAGGTGCAGAAATTTTGAATCGTTCACTGGTCTCGTCTTGGTGACTTTGCTGCTGGTCGTCCTAGATCTTCAGCGGTCAGGTAGGCGATGCATGTTGTAGAAAGGTAGGCTCAACCCACCGAAGGCAAAGCGTGCAAAGTAACTACACAGGCATGAGCGCTGGGCGCTCGTTAAACAACCTGTCGACAGTGTCTAGCCCTTAGAATCGTATGACCAGCATGTGCTGGACCACGTTAGCACAAGCATTGACCAGTGTGAGTGTTGAGGGAAAGTGTGTTGACCCTGTCCAACCACGTTGTCCTATTTGCAACCTTAAGGAGGACTGTGCCGCCTGTCCTTAAATTGGTTGTTGGCCGCTCGCCATATCCCAATAGTGAAGTGTCAAGCATCGACAAGCCGTGTAAAGGCTACGATTTAAGGGTGAAGTCAACGAGTTTTAGGTTTAGAATTGTAAGTGTATACGTGGTGAGGGTAGAGATACGTTCTTACCTTTGTTTGGACTGCCGTGTTCCCAACAGCTATGAACGACTACTGGGCGTTTGCATGCATTGGCCTCTCAATTCTTCTCCGGTCCTTACTCCGTTTCGTATTCCCATTAGAATTCTCGCTCATGAGCCGTGCGAATGTGAAGATACTGTGGGATAACACAGTGTATGAGCCAGAGGACCCCCAATATGAGGAACTTAAACAGCCAGTGCATGAGAAGAAACAGAAGGAAGCAGAGGAGAGGGAAAAGAAAAAGAAAGAAAAAGGAGGGGGGAAACGGAGGAGAAGAGGGAATGAAGGAAAGAAAGGAGGACTGACAAACGTGAAGGAAGAGCTGGGGAGAGAAGAAGGTGAGGGAAAAGCGGTTGAGCGGGAAGAGGCAAGCGGGGAGCAAGATGAGAAACCACTGCCTGGAGGAGGGAGGGAGGCAAAGGAGGAGGACATAAAACAGATGGAAGGCAGACTAAAGATGGAGTTCTGCCAAAACACAATAAAGCATATGATAGAAACAGAATTGGTAGCACACTGGAGGAAAACCCCAAAACAAACAAGCAAAGCACCTGACAAAAAAAGCAGAAATAACACAAAAATTCATAATCCAAACTAGGATCGGGCCACCTAGGAACAATAAAAAACGATACCCTTAACCTAAAGAGCTGGTTAATCCTCCCCTCCACAAACAATAGCAACAACCGCAACATACACACAGCAATCCAAATCCTACCACATACCACCCCACACCAAACAACCATCATCCACCCAACACACCCCCCACATTGAACACCACAAACCGCTCTCACGAGACACATCCACTTCCACACAACACAACCCTTCACACTACCACCAGCGCAGAACGCGTTCTCACCTCAACCCCCACCAACACTCCATCCCCCATCACAGTCAAACTTACCCACGGATTCCAACCCCCTCATAACACATCACACCGTCTAACCCAACAACTCTCCACTCACAGTCCCCACTCCATCTCTCGCACAACCTCTCTTCCCCGAAAAATAAAAAGGAACAGACAGCCCTACATGCCCTCCAGCACCCCCCACTCCTCCACCTTCCATCCCACCGAAGAATTCTACCACCCCCACTTGGCTATCCCCCACCCACTAAGCTCCCCACTACACCTAATATCCTTCCGCCGACACTATACCACCCCTCATAAATAGATAAGGGAAGAGGGTTTACGGTTTAGCGCTTTGAGGGAAAAGGAATCTGTCAAAATTAGAAGTCCTTCGGGACATCCGTTAAAATTGGAACGATACAGAGAAGATTAGCATGGCCCCTGCCCAAGGATGACACGCATAAATCGAGAAATGGTCCAAATGTTTTGAAAAAAAGAAAAAAAAAGAAAAAAAAAAGAAGAAGTCTGATACACAGTCTAACGCTAAAGAGCACTTCAGTGCTTAGAAAGGTAAGTCTAGGGTAATAGTCAATAGCACAGAGGAAGGCTCAACTAGCTCCACCAGCAATCCACACAGATCTGACAGCCATACAGCTGAGAGGAAAAGCTAGAGTCAGCCCTTATAGGCAAGCCTTCAGTAACTGCAAGACAGGCCCATAAGTCCGAGAGGCCCTCCAAGTCCAAGAGTACGTCAAACAGGCTAACTTAGGCAGGGGTGAAGTGTGGTACATCCTTCCTCGGGAAGTAATCAATGCCATACTTCGGGCCCTCCTACCATAAGGGGGAGGAGCGTGTGTGAGTACCCAATGTAACCATTTCTGACTTGCCGGTGGAATAGGAACCGGACTGATACTCCCCAGAATGGAAAAGGAGCCAGAAGGCCCGGAACAGTAATGTTCTGTTTAAGAAAAAAAAAAAAAATGGAGTTCTGCCAGCATCTCATGGACACTGCTTACGGCCCTGACCGCTAAGTGAAGAAGAACAGTGGGTGCCCCCCCAGGACAGCAGCTAGGCTGATGCGCAGATCAGCGATCTGAAAAACAAGCTGCAGCAGGCAGAGAGAGAAAGAAAACAGCAACTTAAGAGAGAGAAAGAAAACCGCAAGTTAAGAGAGAGAAAGAAAACAGCAAGTTAAGAGAGAGACAGAAAACAGAAAGTTAAGAGAGAGAAAGAAAACAGCAAGTTAAGAGAGAGAAAGAAAACAGCAAGTTAAGAGAGAAAGAAAACAGCAAGTTAAGAGAGAGAGAGAGAAAAAGAAAACAGCAAGTTAAGAGAGAGAAAGAAAACGGCAAGTTATGGCTCCCTGATTTTTGGAGAGCACCCTGCAGTCTAAGTCGAACGTTGGGAGGAACTGTGTTTTCCCTGCAAGAGATGGGAATGGACTTCAAGATAATTGTAGAAACGGACATGCAGGTGCAATGCAGGAAAACACTTCAGAAAATGGAAAAGCAGATAGATGAGCAGAAGAGAAATCTCCTGTGGAAGTTTGTTTCTGGCACGTGGTTATATGAGGGAAGAATAGCAGAAATTAAAGGCAAAACGCTACTTTTCGTTGATTGGAACATTACACCAAATTCGCTAAGGATACTTTGGGGAGTGGAAAGCTTGGCTCACCGGAGAATGACATGCTCAGGCTGAGGTGCTGGACCGGGAGAAGGGGTGGAGCAGGGGAGAACCCGATCGGGGAGGCCTGGTTGGGGCTCAGCGGGCTGGCAGCCGCGAGCATTAGTTTAGCATCCGACTGAGACTGAAGGCAGAAGATTCGGGGCCTTGAGTTGATGTTTGCACCATTCGGTTGGAAAAGTAATGACAAAGTGGGGGGACGGGGTTGGTGTCAAACATTTAGGCATGACCGTCGGTTAATCCTTCCTGAGGGAAGCAATCAATCCTGACAGCGGTCTCCCAGGCCATAACGTGGGAGAACATGGAGTCTAAATACTGTCTAATGTATTTTTCCTCAAGGGACACTGCACCTGCTTCCCGGCAGGTGACGATCTTCACCAATAGACCAGGGCTGTTCACAAAATATAAAAAAAAGAAAGGAATAATGACGCTGTAGTTGCACCAGCAAGGACAATGCACGACGAGGTGGATTACTTGGATGGAGAAGTAATGCAGTAATCCTTTTTTTTTTCATTTTTTTTTTCAACCCAGTCTAGCTGTTAGGAGGGGTGATATGAGAAGCCCCGCCTAGCAGCCTTTCTGGTTGCTCCAAAAACCTTATAAATGATATCAGCAGATTCAGCAGGCCTTTTCAACAGTGTCACCAAATCAAGCTCATTGACTGACCGAGGGGCTGAGGTGTGCAATTATGATTAAGGCAGGGGAGGAGGTTTCCGGGATATGAAAGGAGGAATGGTCAATCCTTACAGGGAGGAAGCAATCAATGTCACTCGCTCAAGGTACAGTTGGGGGGGAAAATAGTGCTACCTAGTAATGTACGATCTGATGGTCAGGAGAGGTAAGCTTTTTGGCTTCTAAGAAATACAGGGTAGCGGAGGAGGAGGAAAGCATAGTCTGTGCATCAGCAGGGGTCGAGCAGGGGTACATCCTCCTTTCACAAAGGAGTAATTAATGCCGCTGCCTCGGGGTCCTTCAACCATAACGGAAGGAAACACTTCACGAAATTGTGAGTCAATTATCTAAGGGACACTGGACCTGGGTTTCTAGCATTTTTTTTTTTTTTTTTTTTTTTAACAGGTCCTTATGGTCCTGGCTCCTTTCCATTCTGGGAGCGACAGTCCAGTTCCTATTCCCCGGGCAAGTCAAAAGGAATTACATATCGTACACACTCACGCTTCCTTCCGTATGGCCGAAGGATCCCTGACCAGCATTGATTCCTCCCTTGTACGAGGATTGACTGTCAGCTTGCCCTCTCAAGTCGTTCCTCTCAGGCTGCTGCATAGGCCTGCCAAATATTCCTCTACATAACTAGAAAAGTGAGAGGTTGCGCTGACAACTGTATACGATTGGCTATCTCCCGCCCTGTCTGTCGCTCTGCTTGTTCCTGTGCTTGTTATGCTGATCTTCGGTCTTGGATTCCGTGGACTGGTTAGCGCCTTCCGTTACCCTTGATACGACTTCTTCCATATCAGTCTGTTGTCCGTTATGGTGGCCCCCTTGCCCTTTAATAACCATCCCTTTAGGAAAGCTCGTCTCTTAGCTGCGTGCTTATCTGGTCTGTTTTTCGCTGATGAAGCTATTGTCCTTCATCTGTTCCGGATTTCGGTCTCCTCCATGTGTATCCAAAGAGTCCACATTTATTCCTTTGCCACCTCTGCTCCCTCAACTGTCTGTGTGCATCTTCGTTCCCATATGATCTAGAGAGTTAGCTTTCTGAGCAGTCGGAACCAGACTTCCCTGCTGCCCTTGAGGTCCCCGGGCGTGTTAGGGAGGAGTAGAATGGTTAGGGAGGAGGTGTTGGCGGGTGGGACTGAGAAGAGGTTAGACCATAGTTTCTGGACTTTGTTCCAGAACCAGGGCGCTTCTGGACAGAAGAGCAGGCAGCGTGGGATGTCTTCAGGCGTGTTTTTCCGAGTTGTTTGGATCTGAGTGTTTCCTTCGTTTGTGAAGCCATTGGTTGACCGGGAGGGCTGTGTGTGTATTCTAACCAGTCTGATAAGAAGGTCTTTGGCCCAAGGGATGGAGAATTAGATCGGCGGGTCTAGATTGAGGATGGTCTGCCATTTCTCTACTAACCTTGGGTTCGGGTCTGTGGTCTGCAGTCCGAGGTTGTCGCCAAATTTGACATTGTATTGGGAAATTGTTCTCGACCTCCCTTTGTTCCAAATCCATTCCTTGGGTCGAATTCCAGGTCTCTGATACTGAGCTCTGGCTGGGATATGACCTGTGGTCTGTTCTGGGAGACTCAGACCTTCCTGAGGAGGAAGTTTTCTAGTTGTGTGGCCTGGAGGTCCTTGTCTTGAATTGCATGCTCCTGAAGGGTACGGTTGGTGATACGGTAGGATAAGAAATTGGATTGGTAGCTTGAAGAGTCTGCTCTCGATACGAAGCAGTAGGCTCTCTCAGGTGGAGTGTGTGAAATAAGTATGCCCCAATCGCCTGTTTTCCAGGTGAATGTTTCTCTGAGGAGCATTAACCACTGGGCAGGAATGATGTGATGTATCGCTGTTAAGTTGATTTCAAGCGAGTGGCAACCCCTGAGGGAGGCTTGGAGTTCCTGGCCCGTCAACGAGTCCTTCCGTTCCACTGACCATAGGTGTTTGACCTGCCACACTCCTCTCTCCACCCATGTGAGCCATCTCCGATCTGTTGTATGGAGAGACCAGGGGTGACCTGCTGTGTCTTTGATCCAAGGATTGCAGAAGAGGGGTTGTCTGAGAACCTCTTCTTGGTTGTCTGGTGCCCCGTGTTTTGATTCTTTGGCCATGATCCAAAAGGAGCCTTGCATATTGTGTGGGGTGCTTATTGGTGCGAGGCTCCTTATACTATCCAAGGCCAGTTTTGTCCATGGGAGGAATTGTTCGGTGAGAATCTTAATTATCCATTTCATGCAAAGCGACAGTTTCCTGTCCCGGGTCAATTATCCCCAATCCTCCTTGCAGTTTCCTTGTGACCGTTTGTCACAGGTCGTCTTGTTAGGGTCGCTCGTCCATAAATAGCATCTCACCCTCGCTTTAAGAGTCTTGAGATCTTCGTCGGGGGGGAGCAGATGGGGGCCATATACCATAGCGTGGAGAATATTGACGTGTTTATGATAAGTGCTTTGCCAAACAGGGATGCTTGGGCTTTCTTACACGGGGCTAGGCGGGTTATTGCCTTCACGATTAAGTTATGGCCCATTCCTGGGCATGTGCCGTCCTTGTTCACCATGATGCCGAGGTAGCGAAGTGCTTGGTCGCTCCTGGACCACGACATGGGAGTGGATAGGTCAGGGGGTTGAGGCGGGGTGCTGTCTGCGAACCACCAACCTTCAATTTTGGACCAGTTTACCTTCATTTCTCATCCTAGTCGAAAGGCTCCATGGCTCTAACAAGGGCTTGGAACGAGGAAGTATTGGCATGAATGAGGACCGTTAAATCATTGGCGAACATCACTATTGTGGGCAAAGCGAAGTCGTGTAGGGGGTCGTAGTTCTGTGTGGTAAGGCGGTCTATAGACGAGTCTTTGCAGAGGAAGGAAGCGATGGCCTCTATGATGAACAGAAAGATGGGGGGAGTTAATGGGTCGCCTTGACGGACAGATCTTGGCATCGGATAAGCGTCTGACTCTATCCTGCTTATCTGGACTTTGCCCGTGGCATCGCCATATAGAACTTTGACCCATCCCTCAACTTTGGGCCCGCTCCCATCTTTTCCATGCAGTTCTAGAGAAAATTCCAATTGCTTGATCAGAGGCTTTTTCGAAATAAAAAAGGCTCAAAGTAAAATCTCAACAGTCATTTAACATCAGCATGATCATCTGCTTGTTCACATCAGGGACGCTGAGCCCGGTTCTCAACAGTTTTTCGTTTTTGTCACTCCGGGTAGACTGTGAGGACCCCGGCCTCAACATCTTCATTGGTAATATCAGCCTTGGGCACTGGCCCGTTTAAGGAAAAAAAAAAAAAAAAAAAATTTGTTTTTCGGTAATCTTCCTTGCTGCCTCGTTCAGGGTCATCACATTGTCTAGTATGTATCTTCCTGGAATGAACCCTGCTTGATCAATGTGAAAACACTTGTCGATAAGCTTTATGATCATGTTGGTTAGTGTTTTTGCCAGTATTTTATAGGGAGTTGTGAGTAATGAAATTGGTCTGTAGTTTCTTAGGTCCTCTTTGTCCCCTTTCTTGTGGAGTAGCGAGACCACACTGGTGCTTAGGAATGAACCCAAACCACCCTTCGCTTTGCTGTCATTGGTAAAATTGAGGAGGTCGTACCCTAGGATAGGCCAAAAATGGATCCATAACTCTTTGGAGGGTCCATCGATCCTTGGTGCCTTGTTGTTTCCCATATGGGATAAGGCTGCCTGGAGTTACCCTAAGGTGATTGGTTTGTCCAAGCCCTCTGACTGTTCTGATGAGATCGTCTTGTCTAGGTAAGACAACATTTGTTGACGACCTGTTAAGTTTGTCGTGGAGAGGGGTGAGGGTGTTTTAGATTCGTAGAAAGCTGCGTAGAAGGATCTGGCAAYCCTTACCATGTCTATGCCAGTTGTTTTCGTGTCGCCCTGGTCCGATGGGTCTTTCAATTTCTCGATCATGTTGTTCCTAGCGTTGGCTTTCAGTTGGCGAAGAAGAACTTGATCATAGATTGGTTTGCAGTGTAGTCAGTCAACCTAGCTCGTATTTGCAAGCCTCTTAGTTCCCATCTCCTCCATTTGTTAGCTCTTCCTTGGATGATCGGAGTAGGTCGTAGTAGAATTCGTTGGTGGGGTCTGTGGTGAGGTTAGCCTCTGCAATTGTGATAGCAATTTGAAGTTCCTTCTTTCTGATTTTGCGTTCTGCCGCTATGCTTCTTAACTTGGCCGACACTGTCTGCACCATGTCTAAGTAATTGTCTATGAACCAGTTGTGTTTGTCATTATGCCTCGTTTCGTCTTGTCACATGAATAACCAATTCCATTTGATTGCCTCTGTAAGACGGTCTGTGGAGAGAAAGGAGTTATTCAATCTCTAGAATCCATGTCCTTTTTCCATAGGGGTGTTAAAGTTGAGGAGAAGGTGTATGGGTTTATGGTCTAGCCCTTTGAAGGCAGATGCAAGAAGGATTTCGGCCTCCTTGACTGTGCCTTGAAGGAGTTCGGAAATCAGGAAGAAGTCGATCCTTGATAGGGAGGTATGGTTGGCTCGAATTCTTTGACGAGTGAGAAGGCTGGGATGGAGTGTTCTGAATGGGTCAATCAGTTCAAATTTTGTCATGATGTTTCGAATATGGGTGCCCGCTCGTGTTGACCCATTAGCAGGGAGTGAGAGATACGGTCAAGGTAAGCGTCTAAGGTAGTGTTCCAGTCTCCTGCTATGATTATTGGTAGGGGGGTTTGGATGATCGATTTGATGTCAGTGAAGAACTCTATTCGTTCGCTTTCTGCATTGGGGGCGTATATGTTTACGATTCTCATTTCTTCTTCTTGCCATCTGATGTCGATCCAGGACCATATGCCCTCGACCGTGTCTCCTTCCCCATTCAGCACTTGTCCTTTTGTCCAGATTTTAGATGAGCGAGGTATGAGGATTGTCGTCCCTCTTTTGCTATGTCCCTCTCTATTGGGACTGTGTGTCGGCTCTGGATTCTGATTCAAATCGCGACATTCTCTTTCCCTCTTCTTCTCATGGTATCGGAAGGCGTTGAATTTCGACAGTTCGGTTTGTAGTCTCAAAATTTCGTAACTGTTTTTTTATGTTTGAATTCCTGCCACCATCGACTTGCTGTTCCTCCGTGTTTTTTTCCTGGTGTTTCACGCATGGCATCCTGATGTCGAATTCCTTTTCCGTCTCGTTTTTAGCTTTTTCGAGGTATACTTTAAGGCTTAAGCCATTCGAGGGGGAACTCTCCCTTGTCTTCTTGGATCGCGGTGTTCAATTTTTTTTGGGGGCAGATGTCCATTCCATTCGGGGTCGGATCCTGATTTGTTTTTGGATCAGGATCAGATCCCAACTTTATGGTATGTGGAACCTGTTCCCCTGAGGGGTCGCTGTCGCCATTGGCTGTGTTGCCTTTCCTCTTCTTCTTCCTGCTCAGCTCATCATTGTCTCTCTTTTGAGGGGAGGCCTATTGTTTGAGAGAGGGGTCGGTCAGGGTGTTGCGGTTCTCAATGATCTCTTTGGCTGCATCCAGAATGCTGTTGTAGTCTTCTGGGTGGAGAATGAGCTTGTGGTTTGCTGTCTGATTGATTCCATGTCCCACATCGAGTCTTCGTGTTTCTTTTCCTCCTTGATCACTCGGGAGTCAATCACTGGGTCCGAGTGAATTTTCCCTGGTATCCTAGTGATCTTTTTTGCTTTCACGTGGTGCCACTTGCTGTCTGAGGGAGGGAAAATGTCTGGCATGTTTGATTGACGGGGAAGTGTTGTTGTAGGTCCAAATCCATTTGAGGTCTGGGATGCTGTCGTCGAAGACCCAGCTGTGGTAGTCTGGGTCATTGACGAACCAGATCCCTTTAGCTTCTTCCACTTCTACTAGCATGTTTTGTCTCAGTTTCTTCTGCTCGGTGGAGCGCGGGCACTTGGGATCCGTTCCTAGGTGGCCCCTGGCTCTGCATCTGAAGCAGATTGATGACGCTTTGGTCAAGACTGTTACAGCGGTGACTTTGCCTCCAATGAGACATTGTCATTCTTCTGGGAAGATTGGGGACTCATCCGTCAGAACCTCCAGAATGACAGTGGCTGAGTCGCAATGGGGAGCAAGGAAGTCGGGCATTGGGAGGACGCACTTCAGGATTTTGCTACCTGGGTATTCCACTTCCAGTCGATCTTTGATCAGGGGGTGTCCTCTGGCGGGAATGTTGTCAAATTGTACCTAGAACTGTTCCCTCTTCAGCCACTGTTTGTAGGAAGCGGCAGGCGATACTTCTGCTCGCTGTGCTGTTTCCGATTTCCAGCGTGACAGGGTACAGACCGAGCCGTTGCAGTTCATCGTCTCGCATTTCTCCAGCAGGTGTGTTGCTTGGTTGGCGTCTTTGAACACTACCATCATCATGCATCTGCCCAGGCCTAGCAGGGAGAACTTGTCGACCTTAGTTTTGATGTTTTCCTGCTCCTGAATGGTTTTCACTATCCACTTCCTCTTTTCAACTGGGGAGACTCTCGCTCCAGCATTGGAAAAGGAGAAAATGAGCGCGTGTTTTTCGAAGGTCACATTAGTGTCGGCCATCTTGTCTTTCAGATAAGTCCAAGCAGTCACTTCTTCATCGGTAATGTCCTTGATGTTCCTGACTTTGATTGTGATTTTTTCGCCCTAGATTTGTGGAGCTTCCAAGAGGAAACGCAGTGTCTCGTGATCCTCATTGGAAGAAATATGGGCGGGGGTCTTTGAGGCAGCTGCCTTTGTCGCTGCTACCATGCTAAACCGACGTTGGTAAGTGTGGGCCATGTCTGCGTTTACTGGGTGTTTAGCTGAGTGATGTGATTATGTTTTACCGTTGTTAAATTG
This sequence comes from Chara braunii, assembly GCA_003427395.1. Lineage (NCBI taxonomy): Eukaryota > Viridiplantae > Streptophyta > Charophyceae > Charales > Characeae > Chara > Chara braunii. Next base: position 2,815,837 of record BFEA01000049.1, read on the forward strand.
GTTAGTCTTAGGCAAGCACGCTGTACCTTTTTGGAGTTGTCTGGCTTTTTTTTTTTCTTCTTCTAGTCTACGTGTTCCGGTGTGATCTGCTCGCTGCTTGTTTACTGGATGTTAATTCTGCCAGTTGTCTGGACTGATTGGCCACGTGTTCTGAGGTGGGATGGGCGGCTTCTGCCTTGCATGCACGGCCGCGAGTCAGTGTTTTGTGTTCTGGGATGCCAGTGTCTTGTTCGTTATCGAAAGTTATCTGGCTCGGAGAAATTTCGTGATGGCGTATAAAGGGCAGTTCAGGACTCGTGCGGAGGGAGGGGAGGGGAAAATCAAGCTGGTGCAAGAGAGCGGGGGCAGCAGATTCAGTGGGTTTTTTTTTTCTTTTTCTTTCTTTCCTTTTTCCTTCTGACAGTGGGTGGTGATGGGGAGGAGGTGTTGCTATGACCTCCTTTCTACGGAGTGTGCTTGCTATATGGTGATAGAGAGTAACGTGGGTGTTAGATCTTGTGAGAAGATCGTGAGGGGGGAGAGTTTGAGCGGGGGAGCTTGAGAGGGGGGGAGTTTGAGCAGGGGAGCTTGAGAGGGGTGGATGAGTGTTTGCTGTGTTATGTTGCGGGTGTAATGCTGGAGAATGTGATTTTGAGAGGGCGAGTAAGCTGGGGAGGGGACACGTGAGTGCTGTTGAACGCAAGGTTCAAGCTGGGCCAGCAGGACTGGCAAGGCGACTGTTACATGCTGCGCCTGCAACATGCTGCGCCTGAAACGAGGGCCATTTTCAGGCCCTGTGTTGTTTTCAGCCTAAAAGCCTGAAAACAAGGGCCTACAGGCCCTGTGTCGTTTTCAGCCTAAAAGCCTGAAAACAAGGGCCTACAGGCCCTGTGTTGTTTCAGCCTGAAAGCCTGAAAACAAGGGCCTACAGGCTCTGTGTCGTTTCAGCCTAAAACAGGGCCCTCCAGGCCCTGAGTCTTTTCAGCCTGAAATGGAGAGCCATTTTCAGGCCCTCATAAGATCGACCTGCCCTGAAACTTAGGCACCAGACCAGGGTTTTAGCACAGGCCATTTTGGGCCTGTTTTCAAGACAACCTTTGGTTGAGCTTCAACGTCAGGGTCTGGCACGTTTTGGCATTGGCAAGAGCAGCCTCCTGGACGGGCCAGCACTATATAAGACTGGCCCTGTCCTGCAGGCTGCAGGTAGTTCATAGGGACTTCCCAGGCACTTCAGGAGGCAGGAGGTAGTCTTCAGGATTCGGCAGCAGCACGCTGGAGGAGCGCTGCAATAGTAGTAGTAGCGTTAGCAGTAGCCTTCAGTGCTGGGCGCTAGTAGGAGTTAGAGTAGCACTGGAGAGAGAGAGATTGGGCGGAGGCAAGGGAGACTTACCTGCAGCGCCATAGCTCCAGCTTCGTCTTCGAGGTACCTGCAGCACGGTGCCACATTCAGAGGTTAGTACCTGGCACATGACAGAGAGCGAGAGAGAGAGTTCTTCTTCTTCCTCCTCTCAGTCCACCATCTCTTCCTCACCCTCTCACTATCTGACTTCTCGGCCTCAGCAGACTATGAGCGAGAGAGAGGACTGGTGGCATTTGGATCCAGACTCGACATTGGGCTTCAGACATTTGACGAGGGATTATCTGGGACTTGTACCGAAGACTTGGTGTTAACGACATTCCCATCTTCCCCCTCTTCTTTATCTGATCTCCTCCTCTTCGTCTGTGTATGGTCTGGACCTGGCGCAGTCTTCCTGTGTGTAGCGCCAGGCCCCTTCACACCTTGTGACGAGGATGATGTATGTTTGGTCCGCATTGCGACATTGATTGGGCTAGTCATTGGTATTCTAGCATTTCGCTACGCTGTTTTGTACTCCATGAGGGAGGTCAGTCCCGGTCAGGTCAGGACTTATATCTAAGTCTTCCACTGCGCTACAAAGCACCATTTTTGTATGTATCAGGATGTACACTGCTTGTTGAGATTCTACTAGCACTGCATTGTCCATTCAGTCCTTTTCATCACATTGCGGATCCTTGGCTATGTATGTACACCGCCCGACTGGGCGTGTAACAGTTGGTATCGGGACACCGCACGTGAATCAGGACAACCTGATCTAACACGTGTGCGAGGACTAAAGTAGTTAATTGGTTTGATTGATTAGAGCATACTAATTAGCCCCCAAAATCACGATTTTGATCTCACTGCCGAAAACCGAATTTTTTTTCTTTTCTTGGATTTTGTTTTCCTGCTATTTCTGTTGTGAAAAATCGCAATAGCACAACACCTGAAATTTCTGTTTTCGTTTTTCTTCTGAAAATTCAAAATTTCGTTGTTGGAAATCCGGAATATTGTTTTTTCAAAAATTTTGATTTCCTTTTGCAATTTCCCGTTATTTTGAATTTCCGAAATTCGTTTTTTTGAAAACGGTATGGGAAATCCCTCTTGCAAGTACCATTTTCCAAATTGTGCGTACTCTCATCTGAGTAATTCCGATTTTTTTTTATTTTTATTTTTTGGAATTCTTTTTACTTGCGGTTCTATGATTTTCACTATCTGATAATCATTTGCAGTCTGAAAGTTTGATTTTTTCTTTCTCATTGGTAATTTCGCACTTCAAGGGAGATTGGGAGACCTACTGAACTTCCAAAACTCGGGATTTTTATTAATTTCTCGAATTTTTTTCTCTGCAAAAGTTCAAACTTTCGTTTTTTGATTAGTGGCTCCTTATCTGGGCGATTTATTCCACCCACCCCTCCCCACCTATGTTGTTGCCCCCTCTGGTCTTCTCTATCTATCTCTGGGTACCCCCTGCAGCGGCATTGGTGAGTTGCCACGTCAGCAGGCCACGTCAGCAGACCACTTCAGCAGGCCATGTCAGCAGACCATGTCAGCAGACCACATCAGCAGGACACGTCAGCTGACAACCGCGCCACGTCAGCAGCCGAGCAGGGCCACGTCAGCAGCAGGGAGTGCCATGTCAGCAGTCCTCCGGCCTGGTCTATGCGCACGCGCTTACAAACAACCGGCATGGATCAGAAGTTGGGAAACGGCCGAGGCCTATCAGGCCCGGATGCTGGCTTTGATTATCGAAGCCAAGAAACGGGCAGATGAGGTAGCGGCCGCAGAGAAAAAGAAGGCAGAGAACGCCGAGAAGGCACGTCTGTTGGCAATCGAAGAGCAGCACCAGCAAGACGAGGCATCGGCAAAGGCTGCCGATGAAAAATGAATTCAACGACGCGAGAAGATATTCAACGGAGAGCGAGCCTTGTTTACAATGGCAGCGGACTGGCGGGCTTAGGCCGAGAATGGTATAAGATGGAAGAGAGTGAAAGCAAGATCGCTCTACTCCTCTCCCATTTCACGGATCTCCTGGCAATGTGCATTGCACAGCAGGAGGACATCCACACTCTCGGCGACGCGGTTCAGACGCACAACCAGGCGTTTGATCAAGTCAACAGCCGCCTCCAGCAGCTGGAGCAACGACCCGTCGCCGCCCCCGATGCCAGCTCCTCCAACACCTCCGATCGCCTCAATGCGTTGGAGATCAACGTTGGAACCCTCAAGGACGACGCGCAGCTACAGCAAACCGCCACGCAACAACTGGAGCAGCGGATCTGTGCTACCGCCACGCAACAACTGGAGCAGCAGATCTGTGCTGCCGCCACCACACCGAGTTCGGCACCGGGCGAGACGACTCCAAAGTTCGATGGTCAGGAGATCTTCTGCGATTCGACGAAGACGGACCCGATTCCGTGGTTCCGCAAGTTCGAGCTCAAGCTGCAGCTACACCACGTCAGTGAGCACAGGCATCACATGTACTTATACTCCCGTCCGGGGGGCGCGTGCCAAGCATGGTTGGACAATCTCTTGTCCAAGTACGGGGTGGTAGCTGCCGACTTATACACCAAGATCAGTTGGGATGATCTAAAGGTGGTGTGGCATACGCGGTTCCAAGTAGAGCCGCCGGAGATCAAGGCAATGGACAAATTGATGACCTTCGAACAAGGCACGCTGCCGAGTGTTGACTAGATTGCCGAGTACCAACGCTTGACATCCGTCCCAGACATTGAGATGGGCTTCAAGGCCGTCAAAAACTACTTCATCTCGAGGTCGTGTCCGGCGTTGGGCAATGCCTTGACTCACGTCGAGGACACCCTGACGACAACAAAAGAGCTCTTCGACAAGGCCGTGCGGATCATTGTCACGAACAAGGAGGCTAAAAACCTCAACCGTTCGTTTGCGACGGGCCCAAGCAGAGATCAGCATCGGCCGAAAGTGCCCGTGGTCGCGGCGGCAACGCCAACCGACCCTTCTAACGAGGTCGTGTCTGCCAATGAATGGGACAGACTCGCAGCCGCCCGAGATGGTGGTCGCCCCGGCAAAGGCCGAGGACGTGGCAAGACGAAGACAAACACCACATCTATCCCCAGGCCCGACGCAGCAGCTCCAGCCCCATGGTCCCACTACGGTCTCTCTGAACGTGCGTACAAGCTATGCACGAGATTCCGCTTTTGTCTGTGGTGTAACAACGATCTCCACGACACAGTGGCCTGCCTGTCGAAAGGCAAAGTCAAATCGGGAAACTTAGCACCGCCAGGAGTGAATCGACGACACTCTCGACGCCTTCAGAACCGGTCGCTTCGCGGGTGACCGCCCTTCGTTCCGAGGCACATGCGGAAGTCGATAGTCCTCCTCTTCTATATTCTTATGAGGACTATGTTGCCCGGCTCGTTCCTACGCTGGGTACTCATGCTCAAGGACAAGACGTGTGTGCGGCATCTTCTTCGTCCGGCAGCGGCAACTTATCGTCTTGGTTTTTCACGGGATTCGGCGCGCGAGTTCAACATAGAGGTGCTGGACCCGCTCACGTCAGAGGATTTCGCATGGCTTCCTCTCCCGACCAGGGGCCGCTTGTCGGGACCACAATGCGCAGCATTATGCGCTCATCTCCACACGTATTTATCCTTCTATGCACCACCAACTTTGCCGACGGATGACGAAGCTGCGGTGGGGGACATCCTTGCGTATGTTACCAAGGTGGCCCGCGAGTTTCGCAAGCAGCGGTACGATGACAACAACGCACCGCTCCTCTATGTCCACATCCAAGTTGAGCAAGCGTCCTGCAGCGCTTTGCTGGATAGCGGCGCGTCTCGCAATTTCATGAGCCAAGCCTTTATGCAAAGGGTTGGCCTTGGCGCACAAGTTTGGAGGAAGGCAAACCCGACGGTGATCAAGTTGGCGGACGGAAGGACGCAACAACTTATCGACCGTTACATCGAGGCTGTACCGGTGTCTTTCGCACCTCATGCATGCGAACCGGTGACATTCAACATTTTGGACACGGACTTTGGTATCATTTTGGGAATGCCTTGGCTTGCAAGTGTGGATCACACGGTCAACTTCCACCGGCGGACTCTTACTGTTCGGGACGCCTTCGGCGCCGAAGTGCCGTGTACTATTCCTCTTCCGCACCCTTCGATCCGGTGCCAAGTGGTGACGGCCAAGTCGTTCCGAGCTACTTGCGCTTACGAGAAGCCCGATGAGATAGGCCTATGCTTCCTACGGACCGACGTGGTAGGCGATTCTTCCCCCACAGACTTGTCGTCGGACCCCCGTGTGGTGCGGTTGCTTGACGAGTTCACCGACATCTTCGAGTCACCTACCGGTGTGGTGCCGGATCGGCCGATCTCTCACGAGATCATTCTTGAGGTCGGTGTCGTGCCGCCGAAAGGCTGCATTTACCGCATGAGCGAGGAGGAGCTTACGGTCCTCCGCGCACAACTCGATGACTTGTTGGACAAGGGCTGGATCCGCCCTAGTAACTCCCCATATGGAGCACCAGTTCTCTTCGTATGGAAGAAGAACAAGGATCTACAATTGTGCATCGACTACCTCGGAAGCTCAACGCGCAAACCGTCAAGAATGCGGGGCCTCTTCCTCGTATTGACGATCTCCTTGAGCGAGTGGGTGGCGCAAAGTACTTTTCTAAGTTGGAATTGAAGTCGGGATATCATCAGATTTCAATCCGGCCGAACGATCGCTATAAATCCTCATTCAAGACGCGATATGGGCGTTTTGAGTGGGTGGTCATGCCTTTTGGCCTCACCAATGCCCCGGCGATCTTTCAGGCGGCAATGACCAACGAGTTTCGTGCGATGTTGGACCGGTTCGTGCTAGTCTGCTTGATGACATTCTCGTCTATAGCCGGACATTGGAGGATCATCTTGAGCACCTTCGACGAGTGTTGGAGACGCTCCGCCGCGCCAAGTACAAAGCCAACCGCAACAAGTGTGACTTTGTTCGACAAGAGTTGGAATACTTGGGCCATTTTGTCACACCGAAGGGCATCGGCCCATTGCCGCACAAGATTCAAGCCATCCAAGAGTGGTCGGAGCCTTGGAACATCACGGATGTCCGTTCGTTCCTTGGCCTTGCCGGCGACTACCAATGTTTTATCAAGGGATACCCGAAGATCACGGCCCACTTGACCAAGCTTCAATGTGAGGATCGACCGTTTGACTTCAAAGAGGATGTGGGGGAATCATTTTTTGCTCTCAAAGCCGTTGTGGCATTCTGAGCCACACGGGCCCCTGTTAGGGCCCGGTTCCAGACAGGCACGGGAGGCCTAAGGGACGACGATTCAGATGAAGCCCAGAAGGGCCTGGACCACGGCGGTTTGGGCAAGCCTAGGCCAAACGGCCACAAGGCCGGTACCGGTCCAGCCTAGGACCTACCGGCAGCGTTTCAGAGGCTGCCACAGTTTAGGCGCCAAACCAGTTTGAAGCTGGACCGTCGATTCAGATCAACGGTCCAGGCCCGTAGGTACCAGCAGGTAGGAGGCCGGCCCA
>BFEA01000049.1:2831376-2846733 GCA_003427395.1 Chara braunii
AAGATGTACTTGACATTGTGAGATCGACATCTGGGATATTGTGAGACTTGTCATTCGCGGCATTTCGGATCTTCGTCATTTCTGACAGTTCAAGATACTATCTTTGGAAACATTGAGTTGATGTCAACTTTCCTCTCCTCCTTTTTTGTCTCTCCCCTCTCTCCCTACGTCCGTGTATGATCTCAGCCCCTGGCCCTTCGTCTATACTCGAGGCCAGGGCATTCGCACCCTGATGACTGTTTGAGAGTGTTTCGATTGCAGTCCGAGTCAGGTCCGAGTCAGTCCAAAGGTATCTCAAGTCTTCCACTTGCATTTGTATAAACTCTGTATTATCTGGTCGGTTCTGGGAATCTGCGCCATACTTATGAATGTGTTTCACGAGTATGCAACAGCCATGCTATTATTTGCGGAGGTCTTGTGCATATACGACCCGTTATTGCCAACGCGCGTCACTACGGATGCGTCCGACTATGGCATTGGTGTCGTCCTCGAACAACACGATGGTGTGGACTGGCACCCGGTCGAGTACTTCAGCAAGAAAGTGCCCGTCGTGCACTCCATTGCTGATGCACGCAAGAAGGAGCTCCTAGCCTTCGTCCACACGCTCAAGCGGTGGCGGCACTTCCTCCTTGGTCGAAGTCAATTCCAATGGGTAACGGACATCAATCCGTTGGTCTTCTACAAGACCCAAGACACCGTCAATAGCACCATCGCCCGTTGGATGGCTTTCGTCGACCAATTCAACTTCTTTCCCGATCATATTCCGGGGAAGTCTTAACCGTTTTTCGGATGCTCTTTCACGGCGTCCGGATCATTGTACCGCAGTCTATACGACCTTCGAGATCGACGACGACCTGTGGGACAACTTCATCCGCAGCTACCAAGCCGACCCCGAGTTTCGCGACAAGTACGCGAATTGCTCCTCTCCTAATCCGGCGCCTTCTCACTACCGGATCCAAGAGGGGTACTTGCTTGTCCACACACGGGGGAAGGACCTTATTTGCGTACCGCGTGACTCTCACTTGCGTACACGGTTTCTTGGTGAGTTCCACGATGCTCCCACCTCCGGACACTTTGGAGTCAATCGCACGATTGGCCGCCTTCGCGAGCGTTTTTGGTGGCCCGGCCTTCTCGACGACGTCACACGCTATTGTGAGTCGTGCGAGGTTTGCCAACGCTGCAAATCCCGCAACCATCGTCCATACGGCGAGTTGCGACCATTACCGGTTCCCTTGTGCCGAAGGGAAGCGATTGCCATGGACATTATCGGGCCGTTGTCGGGCGGCTGCCTACCAGCCGAACGCGCTCTTTTCGACAAACTTAACTTTTTTTTGGCATGTTTCTTTGGTTTTTGCATGTTTGAATGCATGGATGCGTGAGGCCTGAGGGGTTTGGGGAAATCTCGTTTTTTTTTTTTTTTTTTGTACTAACATTTGAACAAGCAGGGACGAAGGCGGTCGATGCAAGGTTGTAAGCGGGGTCAGGAGCGGGCCAAAATCAGAGACTTCCATGCGACGCATAAGAAATGAGAGAAAGGCTGCGGGTGTTGGGACTGAGGGGGGAAAGCAGGAAGAAGAAGAGCACCCACGAGGGCTGGCCGAAGACAGGGAATGGTCAAGCTAGCCAAGTTGTAACCAAACTACCGGGTCTTGAACGAGGTGAGGAAAGGAGAGCGGCGTGCCTACCAAAAGGAGGAAGGGGGAGGTTGATCCGACTAAAACATAAGAGGGTGGATGGGGTTGGCAAGTAAGGGGAAGCAGCGAGATCGACGAAAAAGGGGCAATCGATAATCAGGGAGGGAGAGAGAGAGAGAGAGGAAGAGAGGAGGGGAGAGAGAGATCTTTATGTAAGGGGAAATCGACTGTCGCGAACTTGATTTTGCGAGAGAGAGAGAGAAAGAGAGAGATTTTTATCCCGGGGGAAATCGATTATCACAAACTTGATTTATGAGGTTCCCTGCGTATCAGGCCGGGTCTTTCTGCAAGCTGCGTTCCTGCCATGGGGTTGAGCGGTGCGCTTGGTCATTGAAAGATGCGAGAGAGGGGCCAAGATAAGCGAGCGAGAGGCGGCCAAAAAAGTTAGAAACGATGGGGGGAGCAATCAGTTCTTGATAACTGTAAGGAGCGGGTCCGGGCCTTGAAATCAGGTCGGAAGCAAACCGTTTCGAGCTGGGAAAATGTGGGGGAAACCTGGCAGTGGAAACCAACCGACAACTTCGCTGACTAATGGAGATCGGATCCAGGGAGAAGACGAAGAAGGGTTGCGATTGGCTAAGACAGGTGAGGAGGGATCGAACGCAAGCGGAGGAGGTGACAAAGATCGTGATCAAACTCGGCAGGAATTCAAAAATTTTGAGCTGGAAGATGCGGGAGAGACCTGGCAGCGGAAACCAACCGACGACTTCGCTGACGAAAGGAGATTGGATCCAAGGGGAAGACGAAAGAGGGCTGCGTGCAATTCGGTGCAAAATTCGTCGAAAATAACACCCCTGGTTAACCACGTGTGTAGAAGGGAGGAGGGATCGAACGCAAGTAGGAGAGGTGATCAGACTCGGCGGGAGTTTAAAAATTTTGACGAACACACCCGGCCGAAGGCGGATTTGTTTTGGGGATATGATAGAAAGTAATTGGAGAATGGGAGGGGATTGTGGATCGAGGAACGAGGGATTGGGAAGTATAAAGAGAGAGGAGAGGAGCGAAAACCAGGAGGGGGCAGGGGAGGAACGCATGGATACTCAGGCGCCCAGTCGCACGTCAGCTTAGGAGAAGCGCTCGACACTTGGCCAATGCTCGCGAGAAGGAGGGCCTAGCTGGACAGGCATCCGCGGGCGGCCGTGGGGCAAGGAGTTCCAGAGGATTGAGGCTGGGAAGAGGAGCCCATGGAGGGAAAGAGTGCGGTAGAAGGGAGGGGTCGACAGCAGCGGACCGGCTGGCGGGGACGAATGACGATTGTCGAAAGTTGCGCATGAGTCCGCAAAGCACCGCAAGTCTCACCCGCGCCCGATAACGGGCCAACGATGGAGAAAGAGGGGGAGCCTTTTGGCCGGTGTTCGACGACGCGGGAACAAGGCGCTCGCTAGCACGTCCGAGCGTGCGAACGAACGAAGAAAGGAACAACATAGGAGGCTAGACAGACGGGAGGAGACGGGTCGCCATCGCTTAACGAGAGGTGGGCCGAAAAAGAGGAGAAAGGGGGGGGTAGAAGGAGAAGACCAACACCGGAGGAAATGGCCAGGAAGCGAGCGCACTTGAGGAGAACGATTGGAGAGGGCACGAGGGCGCTGAGAGACCTGCGGCCAGCCGGTGCACAAGGGGTGGGCTACACGTCCTGCCGAGGGGAAGAAGCCGAGGTGCGCGCGAGAGAGAGACAGAGCGAGGGGAAGAGAGAGGGAGAGCAAAAAAACAGGGGGGAAAGACCGGGCCAGTGGTCGGAGAGCGGTGCGGGCGACCAGCGTAGGGGCTGAAGCTGTGGGGACTGAGACTGGGGTCTGTACTCCGTGAATGTGAGAGGTCGGAAGCATTCCACTTCGAGCTTGAACTTGTCTCTCGGGTCAGTCCAACGGGCGAAGAGGGCTGTTTGACACCTGTCTCGTGACTAAGCTCGCATAGTGCTGTTTTTGACTTGTAACTAGCTGGCTCCCAGCGAGCAGGTGCAAGTCCCTTGCTGAACTGAGCTCTGTTGAGACCTTCAAAAACTCCATTTTGGTTTCTCAGTTGAAGCTAGTGATTGAACTGTTCGCTTTTGTGACCCAGCTCGTGTAGTGTCGTTTTCGACCTATAACTAGCTGACTTCCAGCGAGCCGGTACGAGTCCCTTGCTGAACTGAGCTCTGTTGAGATCTCGTGACTAAGCTCTGTTCAAAAACTCTATTTTGTTTTCTCGGTTGAAGCCATTGATTGAACTATTCGATCTTGTGACTAAGCTCGCATAGTGCTGTTTTCGACTTGTAACTAGCTGACTTCCAGTGAGCAGGTGCAAGTCCCTTGCGGAACCGAGCTCTGTTGAGACCCTCGAAAACTCCACTTTGGTTKCTYGGTTGAAGCTAGTGACTGAACTGTGTGCTCTTGTGACTAAGCTCGCATAGTCCTGTTTTCGACTTATAACTAGGTGGCTTCCGACAGAGCAGCACGAGTCTTTTGCCGAACAGAGCTCTCTGCTGAGGTCTTCGAAAATCCTACTCTGGGTCTCTATTGAAGTTGGTGATTGAACGTTTTTTTTTTTTTTTTTTTTTATCTGCCGCAAAGTGCTTGCAAGTCGCTGGCGCCCTGCAAGTTAGTCTGAGTCCCTTGCTAAGTTGAACTGTCCACTAGGACCTTCGTAAACTCTGTTCTTGTCCGGTGGCTGAACTTGTTCGCTGCCTACCTCCCACGAAAGTATCGGCGGAGAAGGAAAGAGAGGGGGAAGGAGGAGAAGAAGTGGAGACCTATAAACTTAAAGGGTCGACTGTCGCTAAAACGCCTAAGACTCGGGGCGAGGGTCTATCCGCGGCTAAGATAAGTGAGAGGGGGAAGACGGTCAAAGGTCAGAGTAGAGCCGTGCCAGGAGCATCGCCAGTCTATGGAGAGATGAGTTGAGAGTGGGGACGGTCGGTCCAGGTGCTGCCTTAGGAAGAGTGGACACAACAAGCAGCGGAGCGGGAGAAGTGTCAGACACCGTTTCCCAAGCACAAGACCGGTGTGGATGGGATTCTCACGGTGGTCGACCGACTCACCAAGTTCGCCATGTTTTTGCCTTGCCGCAATCATGCCAAGGCACCGGAGTTGGCCGAGGTTCTTCACGCCAGTTGGATTCAAACCAAGGGTTACCGCAAGGGAATCGTCTGCGACCGCGACACTCGGTTCAGGTCCGATTTTTGGTTGGCACTCATCAAACGATGGGGCTCATCTCTCAAGCCAAGTTTGGCTCGCCACCAAAGCTGGCGATTTGAAGGTGGAACCTGGACGCAGGTGCGACGTGGAGCCGAAGATACCGGCTTGCCTTGCATCTTGTGTTCATAGCGTGTGAGAACATCTGGAGCTGTTGCTTGGAGTTCCGCACGGGTCAACCAACGGTCAACTTTGTGGGTGCAGTACGCAAAGTGTACCAAGTACTCGGTCGGCCTGTTGCCGTAGCGTCGCTGGGAGAAGATGTCGCTGACCTCTTGAAAACTGTCCATAGAGGATGGGTCTTGCGATCGTCGCCCGAGAAAATCATCATGTGTCCGTTGGCGTGTAAAGAGCCAACTTGGAGCAACGAAAGACCGGGTAGATGGGCAAGTGGGTGGCCACCTGAATGGTGAAGGAAGGTCCTTCGGGTTCATCCCCAGAAGGTGCCACGATCGGCCAGGGCCCCATCCATTTCGGGAGGAGCTTGAGAGAGATATCTTGTTCGAGATTGAACTCCGCGGAGGAAACCCAAACGAGATCGCCGACGCGGAATGGGCAAGGAAGACGCTGGCGACTGGCCTGTTGGCTCATGCGTTGCTGCATCTTAGCCATCTGGTAGCGTGCCTTGACAAGTAGCTCTTGCATCCAACGCAAGAAAAGAAGATGGTCGTCGCTCTCGGCCGCTCGTGGAATGATTGTGTCCAACGGAGAAGTGACCGGCGAGCTGTGCTCGAACTCGAAGGGCGACATCCAGATAGCCGGGTGGGCCTACAGACACTGTGTCGTTTTCAGCCTAAAAGCCTGAAAACAAGGGCCTACAGGCCCTGTGTCGTTTCAGCCTGAAAGCCTGAAAACAAGGGCCTACATGCCCTGTGTCGTTTCAGCCTAAAATAGGGCCCTCCAGGCCCTGAGTCTTTTCAACCTGAAACGGAGGGCCATTTTCAGGCCCTCGTAAGATCGACCTGCCCTGAAACTTAGGCACCAGACCAGGGTTTTTTGGGCCTGTTTTCAAGACAGCCTTTGGTTGAGCTTCAACGCCAGGGTCTGGCACGTTTTGGCATTGGCAAGAGCAGCCTCCTGGACGGGCCAGCACTATATAAGACTGGCCCGCCCTGTAGGCTGCAGGTAGTTCATAGGGACTTCCCAGGCACTTCAGGTGCAGTTCAGGAGGCAGGAGGTAGTCTTCAGGATTCGGCAACAGCACTTTGGAGGAGCGCTGCAGTAGTAGTAGTAGCGTTAGCAGTAGCCTTCAGCATTGGGCGCTAGTAGGAATTAGAGTAGCACTAGAGAGAGAGAGAGATTGGGCGAAGGCCAGGGAGGCTTACATGCAGCTCCATAGCTCCAGCTTCGTCTTCGAGGTACCTGCAACACGACGCCACATTCAGAGGTTAGTACCTGGCACATGACAAAGAGAGAGAGAGAGTTCTTCTTCTTCCTCCTCTCCATCCACCATCTCTTCCTCACCCTCTCACTATCTGACTTCTTGGCCTCAGCAGACTATGAGCAAGAGAGAGGATTGGTGGCATTTGGATCCAGACTCGACATTGGGCTTCAGACATTTGACGAGGGATTATCTGGGACTTGTACCGAAGACTTGGTGTTAACGACATTCCCATCTTCCCCCCCTTCTTTGTATGATCTCCTCCTCTTCGTCTGTGTATGGTCTGGACCTGGCGCAGTTTTCCTGTGTTTAGCGCCAGGCCCCTTCACACCTTGTGACGAGGATGATGTATGTTTGGTCCGCGTTGCGACATTGATTGGGCTAGTCATTGGTATTCTAACATTTCGCTACGCTGTTTTGTACTACATGAGGGAGGTCAGTCTCGGTCAGGTCAGGACTTATATCTAAGTCTTCCACTGCGCTACAAAGCACCATTTTTGTATGTATCAGGATCTACACTGCTTGTTGAGATTCTACTAGCACTGCATTTTTGTATGTATCAGGATGTACTCCATCAGCGACGTTGTATGCTCTTGCGTTGCTAGATGGGTGGGAAGTATCGGGCAAGTGAGAGCTGTAGGTTGGAGGATGGGGGGGGAGAGCGATGATGGAGATGCGGAGATTAGATTGGATTGGGTTGTGAGGAGAGTGTTGGAGGTGGAGGAGGGGGCTGGAGGCGTGAGATGGGAAAGAGGGGGGGCAGGGCAGGGGATTCTGGATATTAGCTCGAGGGGGGAGTGATATACAATTGTGAGGAGAGTGTTTAGGGAAACGGGCGGTAGTGGTTGGAGTCGTGAGAGAGGAGCTGAAAGTTGGGGACGTGAAAAAGGATTGAGGCGATCTGGGATGTTACATCATATTTAGGGGGGGGTAGGGGGAGCGATGATGGAGATGCGGAGATTAGATTGGACTGGGTTGTGAGGAGAGTGTTGGAGGTGGAGGAGGGGGCTGGAGGCGTGAGATGGGAAAGAGGGGGGGCAGGGCCGGGGTTTCAGGATATTGGCTCGGGGGGGAGTGATATACGATTGTGAAGAGAGTGTTTAGGGAAACTGGCAGTAGTGGTTGGAGTCGTGAGAGAGGAGCTGAAGGCTGGGGACGTGAAAAAGGATTGAGGCGATCTGGGATGTTACAGCATATTTAAGGGGGGGGAAGCTCTGTAGATTCAGGGCGGGAACTTGGCCAGATGAGTTGACGAGAGTTAGTATTGGTGTGAATGTAGACATATTAGAGGGGGGGTGTGGTGAAGAGCTTCTCGCGGGGGGGCTAGTAGTTTAAGCCTTGGTCTTCTTTGTTGAAGCGGGCTGAACTTGGGCCGAACGTAGGTCTTGATGTCGTCGATAGGTCAGTCTTTTGCGCTCCTCTGTGTGTCACTTGTTGTCTAGCAAGGGCGGCTTCCTATTTGGGAGTGTTTGTCGCTCCTCTGGAGATGGTGGCCGAGTAGCTACGGGCGGGAGGACTGCTGAGAGCATCGTCGCTTTGAAGATACTGCATTTGTTCCGCTGATGTCGCGCTGATGTAGAGCGCACAGGGGGCGCACTTGGGCAAGCGTGGGCGAGGCGTATGCACGCCCTCGTAGGCTATGGCAGGCATTGCCACCCAGCTTCCAAAGTTTGAAGTCGGGCGCGCGTGACGCACGGGCAGATGGACGGGRGGGGGGGGGGGGGGGGGGGGGGGGGGGGGGGGGGTGCGGTTGGCGTGAGCCCATCAGGCCGAGGGCTGGCACTAGCGCAATTAGCGCAACACTAAAAAGAGCGCTTACCGACGACGCGGGCGTGGTGTGGTTTCCAGAGTTCTTGATAAATTTTGTTTTAAAAAAAGAAGTTAAGGTTGATGCTAAAGCCTTGCGTCCCAGCCTGGCCGCCTTAGAGCGAAGATAGCAGCAAAGGAATTGAAATCAAAGGAAGCAAAACCAAGCCATTCACAAGAAATAATTACGAGATATTAGGGAACACGAAAAGGAAATATAAATAGAGGAAGGAAGGAAAACACAATCGAACCTCGTGGGCGAGAAAGGTTGATAGCCAATCGAGAAGTAGCAGTAGGAAGAGGATGATGAAGGGGGACAAAGAAGAAGAAACCCAAGTTGAGGGGTAGTCAAGAGAATATTGAGAGAAAAAACATAAATTAGAGAAAAACAAGTCCGAGCATCAAGTGCGTCAACCGAACCGATACCAGAACATCAATGCGACAGAACCAGAGAATACGTAGCGGTAGCTCATGAATAAACTTTAGGGAATACGGTAAAGATTATGCACTGAACAACCCACGTAAAATTACCCCTACTAAAAGCAATGAATCTATGCAAGGAAGAACACTAAAGAGCAAGCTGGACAAAGATTAACCCCCCAAAAAATAAAAATAAAAAAATTGAGAGTGATGCACAACCAGTAGTACCTAAAGTACCGAGTAACCATTAGGCGCTCGTATACAGAGTTCCCCCAGCAAAGAGACCGTATCCTTCAAGTAACATGAAATCGATCAAAGCGCCATAGAAGGAAGAAAAGAACAACACATGCAAAGAGACCTGCCAATTATGCATATGAAAATATGACCCCAAAATGAAGAAGTATGACGATTCCAAGGAGTATCCAAAGCTTCGAAATATAATGAAGATTTCGCTGATTGAATAAACTATGGAAGACTATTAGAGCTACGATAGCTACATATCAATTCCCCAGAGCAGTCTCCTAATCAGAATCCAGACCCCCAAATCCAAACATAGGAGGAGCGGCTTATGGTGGATAATATGCAGCATCTATGAATCAACCGGCGCCCCAATTCATTGTAAACGTAATGAACATGATGAAGGTAAAGAAAATGGCGATGATGGCCACAATCCCGACCAGATGCAGGGAGGGCGCGTGGGCACGACTCGTTCGCAAAGAAAAATCATTAAGAACACATTGGCGGGATGGATCGAAATGAGGGTGAAGACCATGATTGTGAAAAACATCGTTAGGAGGGAGGGGAATAGCTAGGGGTAGTTTAGGTTCGAGGGGGAGTACTTCAGGAAAAACAGGCTAAAAAGGCTGTTGGGAAAAGCAAAAAGAAAAAAGAAAAAGAGAGAGAACAAAAAAGGATGAAACTTGAGAAACAAGCTGGGGACATATTGGTCTTATGTAGGATACTAGGACAACAAAGAGGGGATATGACAGGTGGGGTATCGAGAGGATGTGATAAGGGCTGTAAGGGTTGTATGGTGCGATAGTTAGATAATGGGTAAAGAGTTGAAAGAGGAATAGAACCTTTGATGACAAAACTAAGTAAGAGGTGAAGGTTAGGACTCGCAAGTCTCTTGGGTTGAAGCAGCGGAATGCGGCCTGTGAGACTGCTAGAGCGACCTCCCCCTCGCCACGCCTCTCCTAGAGCCCTTCTGCTGAGCGACTGGGTGTTGCCAGTAAGCTTCCCGGCCAGCAGAAACCCACTAGGAAAGCAACGGTTCGGGGGGGGGTCGGTTCGAAGCAGTCCCCCCCTTGATAGGCGACTCGTACCGCAAGGGATGGGCTGGCTCTTTCTCTACACTGTTTTTTTGGTCCCCTGTTCCTTGTACTCATGCTTGTCGGTGATAAGCAACCGGACTGATGCCCCCCAGAATAGAAGGGGCTTGGGGTTTTGTGGGGGGGGAGGGAAATCATCATTACCAAGGCAAAGAAGAATGCGGATTGACGGGGAAGGAGAGACGACATGGCTACAGTCGAACTGGCACTTGGGGATCAGCGTCGGTGAAGAGGAACAATTGCAAGCACTAGGAAAGCTATTCAGGATATTGCGTTGATGAACAACATCAAGAAAGCTCAAAAATGCTAACGTGGCCAGAAATAGTGTAAGGAGAGTAACCAATCATAGGCAGAAAGCGAACTGATCCATACAGATGACACTCCACTCCAGCACGGAGGAGGCTCCTATTGCAGTCGCGAAGTCGACAACAAATCCTAGAACATAAAAACAACGAGCATCCAAACACACGAGAGGCGAGATTGGGGGGAACCGTTCGTTAGAGAGCATCTATGTATGGAGATCAACAGAGGACATACAACACAAAAGAAGAAGAGTGGTGAGCGATGAGGAGGAAAAGAATAGAGAATCCCAATCCGGCTAAGCAATCCCAAGTGTTGACGAAACCATTAAAAGGGTTTGACAGAAAAACCCCAAGAGCTTTTTCGGTAGCGCCTGTCAAGCTAGCTCATCAGGGGAAGAAGTCCCTTGGTTATCGCTCCGGAAGGGAGGCGTTTATAGGAGAAACCAGGGGTATACACCAAAGAGTGATAAACATAAAAAGTCGGGGAACAACTTCATTACCGATGCAGCACGCGAACTTGATGTGGCAGCAACCATGACCATCCAAGATCCCAAGGCGCTCAAAATGAGAGATTGAAAAGGAGGAAGACCACAACAGAATCCACCCACTCGTCATCAACACCATGATCAAGGAGAAGCAAGACAAAGCCAACTCGTAGGCCGCAGCGGAAACACAAACACATCGGTGTATCGGAAAGGACGCGGAGCATACCCTAGAGAATCTGGAACACCAAATTCTCAGAAGGAGAGGCACCGCTGTCGCCGATGCAGCGAAGAGGGAGGATTAAATGTCTGACATTGAATTTATTAGATGAGACGAGGCCGAAAAATCAGGAAGTGTCCCACGCCAGGACAAAGGCCTTGGTACCAGCGAGCCAACAACCAGGAACCAAACGTATAGAGCATCCGTTGGGAAAATCCTCGGACTGGGCCAGAGGCCGTCGACAGAAACCCCACCTGGGACTAACGCCTGTATACCTCAATCGTCACCAGAAACCTACGGGAGAGGGCCATATTTAAACCCACGCAATTCTTTTTCCGAATATATGTATCATGGCTACGATCCGGACCACCGGACAGGGATCTGGACCGTCCGTGGTCCTGGGTCCGGGGTCCAGGTCCGGATCTTGGTCTGGATGTGAGGGCCCCAGCCCAATGGCCAGGTCCGGGGCGTTTGTTCACGCCCTGGGCAGCCCAAAAAAAATAATGCCTTATTTTTTACCACCCTCACCGACGATCTATACGGCCCGAAAAGTCTACGAGGGGGTTTGGTTTTCTTTGTTTGTTTGTTTTTTTTCATACTTGCGGCGCCGCATTAAAAAAATAAAAAAATAAAAATGTTGAAAGGACAGTGTGGGGTGGCCAAACATTCCCCTCGCTTCTAAAAATCAGAAAGCAAGAGGGAGAAAAGTCGGGGCCACACCATACCCCAAAACTGTCCTAGTTGGGTCCAACCTCTTTTTTGTAGGATCCCTGCAGCGTACTAGCCAGGACCCTACGTCATGCAGAGGTGCAATTCAAACTTGTACTCCTCGAGCGTGGGCAGAGAATATATACTCTGGATTCAAATTCAAGTCTGTGCATCTCGGTTATGGGTCACTATTTCTCTGTTTTCTCGTTTTTATTTTCTTCTCTCATTTTTCTTTTCTTTTCTCGTTTTTCTTTTCTTAGGAATACGTGCAGTGGCCCTAAGGGCTTCTACTCACCAAATGCACAAAAGACAAAACATACGTGGCGTATTATTCCACGTTCTGCAGAAGATTCATTCTAATTTTGCACATTTCGTGAGTAGTGCAGCCAAGCCCTAAGAGTCACGTGCAAAGACCAACAGGGCCTAGCTACGCAAAAAACCCATAACTGTTGAAACACAGACCTGAACTCGAATCTTGAGTATATATTCAGCCAGCTCGTGCTGTACTTCATATGTGTTGCCTGCCTCAATTTTGGGGGGGCATTGCGCTACATGGCTGCGAGGATCCTTCAGATAGCCTGCATGGGTCGTCTGAGCCGTGTTAAGGGGATCCGTTGCTGAGGTTGCTCTCTCTCTCTCTCTCTTTCTCTCTCTCTCTCTCTCTCTCTCTCTCTCTCTCTCTCTCTCTCTCTACCCCTGTATACACACACACCCCTTAAAAAAAAAATAAAAAATAAAAAAAATAAAGTGCATATATGCCACATCACTAATTTGCGCATGGCCTAGCTAGCCCTTGTATACACACACACCCCTTACACCATAGCTACGACGAGAAGGAGGGGGAGGAGTAGGAGGAGAACTAGAGGAGGACGAGAAAGGAGGCAAAGTTCATGACGAGGAGGTTTTTTTTTTTTTTTTTTTTTTTTCCGGACAATATAGGGATCCGGACCGGAATCCGGCCGGATCAGTCCGGATATTCTGGAATATTCCGGTTTCCCGGAAGTTCGGAAGGGCCCGGGAGGTTCGGGGTCCGGATTCGGTCCGGTGTCCGGTCCGGCGTAGCTATGATATGTATATATCTACATATATGCAAGGAAAATGAACAGAAGCGAGATGACAATATTCAGATTGCACAATCACATTGAAAGCCAAATCGTATCACAGTGTTCAGAAAGCAGCATTGCACCAATATAACACCAATGGAGAATCGTAGCACTGAAAGTCAATGTCAACGAGAGCTTGCTCTCGCCACCACCAACATATGTATCCAGTCTCTATCTCCCTACTTGGCGCTCGGCGCCCAGCCTGCTCCCTACACAGCTACTACTAGCCTACTAATTGACAATGCAACTGTTGACGTCAGCAGCCTCCGAAGTACTTGAAGATGTCGCTCATGCAGACCATCGCCAATACCAGGTATGTGCCCTCACATCATCATCATCATCGTCCTTCTCTCTCTCTCTCCCTTGTCTCTCTCCCACGTCTTCCCTTTGTACACCCAAAGACCACCCCTGCGCCTCACTGTACATCCAAGCCCGCCAGCTATGGAGGCTGGGCTATGGTGCTGCCCTCAGCAGCGCCCTGCTCCCTGCACGACCGCACATGCTGGCACCTCGGCTCTCAGCGCTAGCAGCAGCCCACGAGCTTCAGCTCCAGCAGCGCTGCCGCCAGCATGCGAGTGCCCGAATGAGCTGCCAGCCAGCGAGCTCTTTCCTATATGGAAAAGGTGCTGGCCTGGCTTCGCAGCCTGGCTGCACTGAGCCTGGGCCCAGAAGCTTCCGGTAGGCCCCAAGGTGCTGCGCCTCTACTGGGCCTCATTCGGTTGGGCCTCCCAACTGTCTGTGTATGAGGCTGCAAATCTCGCCCAGGGCCTGTGCTTTCGGAAAGGCCTAGAAGGCCTGGGATTTTCCACGCTGCTCGGCCTGTGTTTTCCTTCAACCAACTGGCGCGACGAAACGCCTGGACCCCAAATATGAAATTGGCAGCCAAGGGCCTCTCGTGATTTGTTAGGCCCGCCTTCACTTAGGGCGGGCACATTTGTAGCAGAGGTGAGGCCTCCTCACAAATAATTGCGCATTATGTGGACAAGAACCCTTCACACATGGGGCAGAGAGAAAAACTTTAATCCAATCAAAAAAGAGGTTCAAACATATGTGAAATTATACAAAAAGAATTTGTACTCTTCCGAATGAAAAAATATGCATATATAAACACAAACATATGTGAAATTATATGCCTACCAAAAAATATTTTTCCAAAAAAAATTGTGTGTGTGTGTGTGTGTGTGTGTGTGTGTGTGTGTGTGTGTGTGTGAGAGAGAGAGAGAGAGAGAGAGAGAGAGAGAGAGAGAGAGAGAGGCCTTAAGCTCNGAGAGAGAGAGAGAGAGAGAGAGAGAGAGAGAGAGAGAGGCCTTAAGCTCGCTTTCCTTCTCTTTTTCAGAAAGGGGTTTAGCCCTTAGCATAATTATATCCACGAGGCAGGGTGTTCCATGACCCCTTGCCTTTTTTTTTTTTTTTCGACGTGCGCTGAGCCGCGCACCTCAATGCGCGGGAACTATGAAATAAAACCTATGTTGGCTGCATCGTCCTCATCCTCTGTGATTGCTCTTGGGGGACTTACCCACTGGGGCAAGGTCCCTCTTGCGGGGATTAACAGATATTGGTCGTAGTTAAACAGAGATTGACGGCCTGTACCTGTTAATCTTGCAACTGGAGCGTCACCCCTGGTCCTGGTGTTGAGTATGCCCGTTGACTCCAATCATGACATTTTTCATGCAGAAAATTCTGCTACTTTTTAATGCACCCTAGGAATTGAAAGGGGGACTAAAGATCTTTAAAAGGATAGCCAATTTTCTCAGTGCCAGTCATTATGGAGTGGGTGGGTTCTTTGTTTGTTTCATCTTCTGATCAATGTGGCGCTATTTCATCGACTTAAACCACCTTTGCCTTTCCCAGGCAAAGTCAGGAATCGAAAATGCAACATTCCGAAGAGCGGGGATGAACAGTGCTACCGGACCAAAATGGCTGGCGGCACCAGCCCAAAAATAAAAACAAATCGCCGCCGCGACAGTTCTTTTTTTTTTTTTTTTTTTCGAGCATGCAGCAGGAGTCCGGGAATCCGCCTCAGCAAAAAGAGGCTTGGAGGTAGTGGTGGTTCAGAACCACCACTACCCGTGAGGGCCTCCTTTTTCCCAAAGCAAGTGTTTTTCTCTTTGTTTTACAAGAAAGCTGCAGTTTCCTTATATGAATAATCAACGAGGCCGGGAATTCCTCAACAAGTTAGTGCAATAGGCCAGGATTTTCCCCTCCCAAACTGGCATGGTGCCGGGTTTTTGCTAGGCTCGGCTCGGCTCGGCAGGTCAGGTCGGGAGGTAGTGGTGGTTTGAAAAGAAAGAAAAAGGAAACGGTTTGTATTTTCAGAGACACTAACCGGGAAATCACTTCATCTTTTCAGGACCACCAGTTCGGGCCCCATGAAGTTGCTTCTGCAGTTGTGTTTGCAAGAAGGCTGCATGGTCTCGGAAGTCAAACTCACACACATTTTGCAACTGCAAGTAAGTCTATTCTTTTTACAGAAATCAAATAATCTCAAATTCTTCTATTTCGTCCCCATTGAGGGCTGCTTTCACCTCTTTTTTTTTGTTAGTTTCTTGTCTAGATAGGCTACTGCTGCTAGTTTGACATTGACCGCTTGGTACTGAAGGAATTTCCCTCTCGCTTTCAAAACCTCATTACTGTTCTGGCTGGGGATGTTGGATGTGTATAGGTCGCAGAAAATGCCTCTCTCTCTCTCTCTCTCTCTCTCTCTCTCTCTCTCTCTCTCTCTCTCTCTCTCTCTCTCTCT
>BFEA01000049.1:2869573-2902548 GCA_003427395.1 Chara braunii
CTCCACTTTCCCATCTTTCTTTAGGAGAAAGTACGCCTGGACTCCCTCCACGTAATCCTCTACTCGAATTGTGCGATTGTCTGCGAGGATTCTCAYTATGGGGTCTGTAACTTCTGGACTTTTAGCCCCAACTTCAACTTCTGCAGCGCCTTTCTACTGATATAGTTGTGCGTGGCCCCACTATCTACTAGGGCCCCTACTCTACCTTTGAAAATCCATACGTCTACTAAAACTATCTGTCCCCTACTCTCCTTCTTCATTTTGGCCCAGGCGGGCATTCTCTCCTTTAACTCATCGGTCAGGCCTGTGAGGGAAGTGCCTAGAGAGACTCTGACACAAGCAGTCTCTGGACAGCTATCTAGGCACCGACCTGCAACCTCTGCCATCGGCACATGTGGTGTGGGAATTTCTTGCCGGCTTGCGCTCGCTTCCCCACATGACCTTGTGGTAGGGGCAGTTGCTACCCGTACCGGCGGCTGCCTTTTGACCCCTGAGCAGCCGAACGGGCCTCTCTATACTTTGGACAATATTTGATGATGTGGCCAGGGTCACCGCAATATATGCACTGCCCCTGATTCACACGTTGTTGCCATAAGCGTTGGTCCAAGCCCAAGTCTTCCCCAGGCCAGCCCTGTGGCAGCCCTGGGTGCCAACCGCCTCTCCAAGAGGGTGACTTGTTTCCCCTATTCGGTGACCTATTCCCTCAATTGGGCGACCCATTCCCCGAACGGTTTTGCGGGGGACCTTGACCCCTTCCTCCCACTTGGCGGTTTCCTCCTCTACCGCCAACCCCCTGATCGCTCTGGGAACGGCCCCTTGAGGCCCAGCCCCCTTGGCGCTGGCCTCTACCTCCTCCTTGCGCCCTCCCTCCAGCCGCGACAGCAGCGTAGGTCCTCCCCTGACTAACGCTACTGTCCTCGTCCTCAAGCCCCCACTCAATCTGCTCGTAGGGGACTTCGTCTACACCACCCTCATCTAAAGTAAGGATCAAGCGATCCTTGGTCTTGACCTGTCCTGAGATGGTGCGACCTTTCCACTTTTTGCTCTTGTCTAGGTCCTTATGCCAAAAAGTGGAAATTGACATAGACCGCGCTTCAAAGGCTACCACTTCCCTGCTCAAAGCGTCATAAGTCATGGTAGGCTGCTGACTCTTCTCAAAGAAATGCCCGCGCAACTGTTCGGGCATTGCACGATAGAAGAGGTTGACCAGTTGGGTTCCAGTGACCCCATGGTCAGGGACGGCGACTAGCTCGTCCATCACACCCTTGAGTGCTCTAGCACTCTTCCACTGACGAGAGTGGATGGTTTGCAATCTATCAGAGGCTTTGACACTGCGTGAGACATCTGCGAATCGTTCATGCAATAACTGAAGGAAGTCAGTGAGGGGAGTGAACACAGAATAAGCGACTAAATCATCATTACAGTTGGCGGCGCGGCACAAGGAACGGGCGAAGCTTGCTGCTTTGTCTCAGAGGGCATGGACGGCTATAAGGACATGCTCGTCCGGGGAGACCTTCTGAAGATGTACGTAGGTCTTGACATTGGCTTCCCAATTGTCAAAATTCTCCTCTTTCTTCCCGCTGTAGGAGTCAAGGAACTTGACCTTGACAGGCTCCCTTTGGGGACGTGCTTCCTCCTCCTTGGGAGCAGCCAGTCTGGCGCCTTCTATGGCGCCTTCTATGGCGCCCGTGCAATAGCGCTCCGTGCCCTTTAGGCGGGCCTTCACCTCTGAGCCCACCTGCGTCGCTAATTCCCTTGCAAAGTCCCTGAGTCCCAGACGTATAGAGCGCAAGGCAATGTCCTGACCTCTACCAAACAGATATTGTTCTTCCTGGACCTGGGCCAGGCGCTCTATGTTTCTCGCCATGATCTCCATCTTCCCCAGTAGGTCCACCTGAGTCGCCATCGGCGCTCTCTGCTTCTTTACCTCCTCCAATTCTTTCGCCGCCTGGCTCGCCGCCTCCATTCTCCTTTTCTTCTCCCTCGTCAGTCGAAACTTCCACTCCATCCTCTTCTCATCTTCTATAGCCTGCCACTTGAGTGGGTCTTCTTCTGCATCCCACTCTCTCATGGCCGCCTCTTGTTCTTCCCTGTGCACATACTTTAGTGCCTCCTCTTCTTCTCCCAGGGATAAACCAGCAACCCACTCCGTAATCTTCTTCTCCATCTGATCTTCCTTTGTTCCACTGGATTCTCCTCTTCCTCTTGTCCTTCGCCTTTCCAGTGGCCGTTCTTCTACCTCTTCCTCCTCTTCTACTGCCTTGAGCTTCTCTGCTTCTTCTTTCTTTACCCTGGATACCCCACGCACGCAATCTGTACACAAGCGGTTATCGGGTAGCTGAAAATTCATGAATGAAAATTCTGAAGTGAGAGTTTTAGGCAGTCTGAAAATCCCGAATGCTCCTGAAGTGGTGAAAGGTCCGAAGACCCTGAAAACCACCTGTTTAGGCAGGCTGCATCCTGGAGTGGTGAAGGGTGTCCTGAAGTGGTCAAGTGAGAGTTTTGGGCAGTTTGAAAATCCTGAATGGTCCAGAAGTGGTGAAAGGTCTGAAGACCATGAAAACCACCCTTCACCACTTGAGGATGCAGTCTGCCTAAACAGATGGTTTTCAGGGTCTTCGGAGCTTCCACCACTTCAGGACCATTCAGGATTTTCAGACCTGAATGGTCCTGAAGTGGTGAAAGGTCCGAAGACCCTGAAAACCACCTGTTTCGGCAGGCTGCATCCTGAAGTGGTGAAGGGTGTCCTGAAGTGGTGATGAAAAATACGACTGTTGTTAACCTTCTCTCATTCTGTAACACACACGCATACACACCTATCATGAACTACGGCAGCTATGACCGCCAACTAACACTACCTACAAGCAGCTATGGCTGCGCTAACTCTCCTTCAGCCCACTTCGATTTTCAGGCGCATCTGCAGACCACCTCGCACAAGTCACTGTGTCAGCACTTCCGCATGGCTTCCGCAGGAATCAATGAGTAGTTGGGCGCTGCCTCTTGATTTATACTTCTGTAGCTCGTTGGTCTGGCCCTTTCCCATGCCCTGGGTACACACAGTCCCACACGGTACTTGCTTGACTGGACGAGGACTGACGGGGACTGGGACTGCTGACTCAGCACGAGTAGACTCCACCACTTGCCCACTTGCCTAGGTCTAAACATGAGCAACTTCGAAAGGCCACCACTAGGACCTTCTAGAAGTCTGGGTCCTGGCCTTTCGAAGACTGTAGCAGCTACGACCTTGACCCTTCAGGAGTCCGACAACTACATCTTCTAGGACTCCCTAAGACCTCTACCCGACATGTCTGCAGATCGAACCCTTACACCTACAAACCCTACGACAGCTTCCTAACTGCTGCGAACACACACAGGTCAGGGGTTCAACTCTCAGGGTGAACACAGATACTGTACACACATAAGGCAAGAGCTAGGGATCGAGCCCTGGGATCTGCATTCACTACTGCTAACAACTGAAAACCGTTTCAATTAATATAATAAATTACAAAATATCGGTAATAATAATACGACACTCTACGGTACTAATAAATTACAAAATATCGGTAATAATAATACGACCCACTACACGCACACACGCACACACACACACACACACACACACACACACACAAACACACACAAGCACACATCCATGAGTCAAATGCATCCTAGGCAGATTGTCGGGGTTCAACCTCTTGATAAATCAGTGAAAGGCCGATGAAACAGTCTGGCACTGTCGCGCTTTTTTGACTGTATAGCGAATATGACAGCACACACACACACACACACACACACACACACACACACACACACACACACACACACACATATTAACTTTGCTGTTAAAAAAAGGGGAATAATATATATACATATTGTTAAAATAATAAAACTTTTAATTTTTTTTCGCTTTTGAAAAAATACGCACACAGGGGATTCTTAGAGTGCTCTCGAGGCTATGGCTTCCGAAGCTGAGCGTCTTGTCCTGGCATGTTTTGGCAGCATCTAGCAGGTGCCTTTTTCAAATCGAACACGGGGGGACAACACGGGCGGAAACGACCGCGGGCAGAGCACGACAAAAATTAGCGCTACAGCTGCACTAACCGATAAAAGTAGAGCAACTCTAGTCTCACCAAGCAACAAAAATGTGGTCGGGTCGAAATTGCAAGGAACATGAGTGTGAACGAAGTACAAAAATCCAAATTGCAAATCACCTTGAAGTCCGTGTAGTCAAGCAAAGAGCAGATAGCACAATGGAACCAAGAAACCATCCATTTTGAGAACGATACAGCAAAATCGAGAGTCAATGTCCAAGCCCGAAGGGCCACACCAACATCAGAACCCAATGTAACTCTCTCTTTGAATGGCGTCGGGCGCCCTATCTACTCTACAGCCTATCCCTACAACTACAGCATGACGCGACCAGGACGACTTGAAGACCAGCGTGCTTGATGTCAACACCAATGCCGACCTCCTCTCGCACACCAGGTAAGTACTCACTCGCTCCCCTCTTCTCTTCCCTGACTCCCACTCATCGTCTCCTCCTTCCGNCAGGTAAGTACTCACTCGCTCCCCTCTTCTCTTCCCTGACTCCCACTCATCGTCTCCTCCTTCCGAAGACCACCTTCGCCCTCACCTCCTTCTGCGCCCTCCTGCAGCCTGACTATGGTTGCCAGCGCCTTGCACCCTAGCTGTGCCCTACCGCTTAGCGCCAGCCAGCTCTCTCAGCCAGAGCGCAGCGTACGCACTCTCGCTCCTATGCAGCAGCGTGCCCGCAATGCCTGCATTGGCCAAGATTCCTGCCCACTCGCACATTTTGCCTATATGCCTTGCTGTGTGTGGGCGGCCTCCCTCAACCAACTGAGGCCCTGGACTTAACTGCCTCTGCAGGAGTCTGGGCTCACGATGCACTCCAACCAACTGGCGTGCGGCAACTATCTGATACCCACTTCGTGAAATGCTGAAAGGAAGGCCTCTTGTGGATATTCGGGCCCGCCTTCACTTAGGGCGGGCACGAGGCTTGTTGGGGTCCTTAGCCCGGAACATGTGAATGTCGGCAAGGCCCTATTGAGGGCTCAATCCTCACATTCCATCCCCCTTAGCTTCGAAAGTCCGCTGAGATGCTTACTTCGCTGGTGCCTTCCCCTTTAACATCCTTTCATATTCTGCTACCACTTGAGGAGCTGTGTCAATTAGTTCCTCTCTGGTGAACCACCGATCTTCTTTCGGATCCGTATGATGCCTGAATCTGACACGATACTCTCTCTTGGGTTTTGGAGGTCTCCCTCGACCCAGTGGCTTTGGAACAGGCATGTCTTTGTGATCCACAATGTCGTCGATGTCCACGTGGCCATCCATGGTTGGGGGCAGCATTGATCTCCTTGAAGGAAATTGATCTGTCTCAGCGAAAGGTGCAAGCTTTGAGGCATGAAAGACAGGGTAAGTGAGCAGGTGTCCAGGGATTCGGATAACGTATGAGGGACCATCCAAATCAGTACCTACTACATCCAATACTTCCCAAGGACCAAAATATTGTGGCATTAGTTTTCTAGAGATGCCGAACTCCTGTCCTAGCTCACTAGCGGGGCATTAGTTTTCTAGAGATGCCGAACTCCTGTCCTAGCTTACTAGCCTTTACCCAGACAAGTTCCCCTACCTGAAATGTGGACTGTCGACGATATTTGTTCTCAGAAGCAATCATTGCTTCCTGAGATTTCTTGATGTGCTCGACAGCTTGCTACAGCAACTTCTCATACTGGACACCATATTCCATGGTTCAAGGGGTTGCAGCAGATCGGTTTTCTGGCAGGAGGAAGTCTAGAGCAGATTTAGGCTTCCATCCCAAGTGCAGCTGATTTGGACCGACGCCAGTAGTGCTGTGCACGGCATTGTTGTACAGGCTGGTGATGAGAGGCAATTTCTCATCCCAATCATCCTGGTTGGGCTTTATGTAATGCCTCAGCAGATGCTGCACAACCCGGTTCATCTGTTCGGCCTGTCCGTTGGCTTCGGGATGATTCCCTGAAGTCATCTGAAGCTGACTGCCCATCTGTTCAACAGTCTTCTTCCACAACTCACTTGTAAAGCGGACATCTCTATCACTAACGATAGTCTTAGGCAGCCCAAAGTCACGCACCCAGTTGTCCATAAACAACTTGATGACGTGCTCAGTCCTTGCTGTTTCCGGCATGGCAATCAGTCTAGCATACTTGGTGAATCTGTCTATGATGACAAAGATGTGCCTCTTGCCACTCCTGCTGGTTACCAGGGTGTCCACGAAATCCATGGAAACACTCTGTCCCGGACCAGGGGGAATGGGCAAGGGCTTCAGCAACCCAAGTGGTGCTTGAGTTCGCGGCTTGTCCCGCCGACAGACCTGACAGGTCTCCACATATTTCTTTGCGTCATCGAGCATTCCGGGCCACCAAAATCGTTGTACTAGATTGGCACTGTTTTTTTTGTAGCCAAAATGTCCAGTTGCATCATGACATTCTCCAATAAATAAACTGCGCAAATTCTCACTAGAAGGAAGAACTAATCTTTCAATCCCAGCCTTTCTTAGAAAGAGCAACCCATCCACCATCACCAACTCATCTTCTGTGGCCTTATCTTTCGCCTGCAGTTTGCGTATGATGTCCATCGTGACAGGGTCTTCCTGATAGGCTCCCACCAGCGATTGAGTTACTTCTTCAGATACGCCAAATTTGGAAACTAGCGCCCCTAGGTAGTCTGCCCTACGTGACAGCGCATCCGCAACCTTGTTGTACTCTCCCTTCAGATACTCCAACTTGAAGTCATACTGATCTATGACCTCAATCCAGCGCTTGAGTGCATCAGAAAGAGCAGGTTGAGTCTTGATCCATTTGAGGGTCTGATGGTCAGTTCTCAAATAGAAAAACTGCCCCAACAGAAAGTGCCTCCAATGGTCAAGTGCCTTGTAGAGGGCATAGAGTTCCCTTTCGTAGGTGGACTTTGCCAGTTTCTTTGATGGCATTTTCTTGCTCATATACTCAATCGGTCTCAACTTCTTCCCATCCTGCTGAGCCAGCACTGCATCAATGTTGTATTGGCTTGCGTCAATGGTCACAATGAAAGGCTTCTGAGGATCGGGCACCCTGAGAACCTCATGATTCATGAGGGCATGCTTTAATCGCTTGAAAGCAGCCTCACACTCGTCACTCCACTCCCACGGTGTGTCAAGTCGAGTGAGATCAGTCAAAGGAGAGGCGATTGTAGAGTAATTCTTCACGAAGTTCCTATAGTAACCGCACATTCCTAAGAAAGATCTAACCTCAGTAATAGTCTGAGGTCGTGGCCAGTCCCTTATACTAGCCACCTTTGCATCTTCCGGCCTAATCCCCGCCGCGGATACTTCATGACCCAAGTACAAGATCTTAGTGCGTCTGAACTCAAATTTCTCTAAGTTGACCCTATACTTGTGCTGCCGCAGGAGTGAGAGAACAATCTCTAAATGTTGTGCATGTTCCTCGACAGACTTACTGAAGACAAGAATATCGTCGAGATACACGACGACAAACTTGTCCAAGTAGTCATGGAAGATCCTATTCATGGCGTGCTGGAATGTACCCGGCGCATTGCAAAGGCCAAAGGGCATCACCACAAACTTGTACAGACCGTACCTGGTCTAAAATGCGGTTTTGTGTTGATCCTCAGGTCTTATGGCAATCTGATGGTAGCCGGATTTTAAATCTATCTTGGTATAATACTTACATCCCTGCACCCTATCCAATAGGTCGTCAATGTATGGTAGAGGCTCAGCGTTCTTCACTGTGATGGCATTGAGTCCTCTATAATCAATGCACATCCTCATCGACCCCCCCTTCTTCGGTACAAATAACACTGGTGATCCGAAGGGGGAAGTACTAGGCCGTATCCATCCCTTCTCTGTGAGCTCTTTCAGTTGTCGCCGAAGTTCGTCCAACTCGGCCGGAGCCATCCTATAGATTCATCCCTTTGGGGTTTTACTCCCTGGAATGATTTCTATGGCGTGGACAATCTCCCTATCTACGACTCCTATAGGTTCCTCAAACAGATCAGGGAACTTAGCAATGACGTGTTCGATCTCTGGGGGTGTTTTAACGGCCTCCCCTTTCTCAGAGACATACACTAGGTACATACCCTCCTCTTGGTTCTGTTTATAATAATTGTAGAACGCTGATGCGCACAAGCAGCCATAGGATTCTAGTAACCTACTAGCCTTATACTTGGCCAGTCTCACAGTCCTCCCATCAGGCAACTCATGCTTTAGCACCTTCTTGTCCCAGTCAAACTGGGGCTTGGCAACCTCAAGGTAGTACATTCCTAACATCATATCAAATGGTAAGTCGTCGCTAACCAGGAACGGAATCTTGTGATTAAGTTCCCCTCCTCCATAGGAGAAGGTGCAAACTACATCCTTGACATAGTCTGTGACAACCATGCGTTCCTTATTGGCCAAAGTAGATGCTACTAGTCTACTTAGGTGTTGCACCTGGTCCTTTAGTCGCAGCCTTTCCAAACAGTCGCGACTTATATAATTCTGGGTGGAGCCGATGTCTACGAAGGCACCGCATTTGCGACCTCCTATATCAACCTCCACTACGAAATGTTCCCCTCTAGGACCTGCACTTAGTGCCACCGAGGACTCGCGTGGATGACTATTCGACCATTCGCTTTGTAAGTCCTCTAAGGCTTGAGACAAATCCAACGTACAGAGTATGGTTTGGTCTGGATGTGTTTGCGGGGTGACTAAAGAGTCATTAGTTGTGGCCATCTCATGAAGTGGGGAGGTTATCTGTCCCACTTCACCATGAGTAGAAGCAGCTAAAACTTCCACCGGCCTCAAGTGTTTCCCGAACTGGAACTAGTCCCAGCCTGGGAAGAAGGCACCCCTCCCTTAGGGGGTATCTTCTGCGTGACCTTTGTGTTCTTGCACTTATACTGGGCGTGTCCGTATTCACTGCAGTTAATGCAAGCACCACGCACTCGGCGGTCCCGCCACACTTCCTGATCAAGACCTGCCTTAACCCAATCTGCTACTTTGGACTGATTGGAGGCGGCCTGCCCTTGACTCTTTTGATGGCCGCCTTTTCCTCGGCCACCTACCTTTACCTTGACTACTTCGGCGAGGGTGCTACCCTCGGCGATCTCCTCGTCGTCGTACTCTGAGCCGTCCATAAGGTCGGTGAGTTCCTCGATTTCAGTTTGAGTCCCATCGGACTCAACCATCATCAATCTACTACCCTTCTTTTTCCATTCCTGTGGACTCTTCTTCTTCCTCCCGTCTACTGGAGTAGGTTGAGCATTTCCTAGGGTAGCCTCCAAGTCTAAGGCCTTTCTAGAGAAGGTCTCAAAGGAATGATACTCGAGGCAAGCCTCGCTGGCCAGTAAGGTTCTGAGATTCTCGGGCAGACATCTCAGAAACATAGTCAATAAGACTTGGTCATCGTAGCGTATGCCCGGAACGACAATGAGGTTCTCTACAGTAGACGTCAACTCTCGGACAGACTTGTACCTTCGCTGCTCTAGTCTCAGCATCGCGTCAGTGGCTATTTGTGCCTGCTGCGGATTATGCCAGCGAGCTTCTACCATGTCTAAGAACTCTTTTAAAGTGAGGGTTTTACCCCAATCTGCCATGCGTCGTCCGAACCCCGCCTAGCTACTATCCCATCCAGCCATTTGGCTGCCTTACCCTCGAGGTAAGATGCAGCAGTAATCACCTCCTCCTCCTGCAACGTCCTCCTTGCCCTTACCCACATTGGAACCGTTCTCAACCAAGTGTTGAGTTCCTCGTCTTTCTTCTCTCCGGAGAAAGCAAGAGGTGGCTTCATCGGAGTCTTTGGGTACCATGGACTTTGCTGCTGTCCCTGAGGTGGAACAGATTGTTGCAACTGTGATGTAGCTCCAGCCGCTGGACCAGAAGAAGAAGAAGCAACAGTCTGTGCGGCTGCTGCAGACGTACCACTTGGCTGTGTGCCAGCTTGTACCGGAAAGGGGCCTGACATCGCCGTCAACGGCAACGGCGACTGTGCTGCTGGCCGTAATCTTGGTTGTTCTATTTCTAACGTCCAAGGTTTGGTCCAAGGAGTTCTGCATGAAGTCCAGCCTCCTGTCTACATGCGCATGCTGTGATAGTATGCTGGACCTTAATACTTTCATTGCGTCAGACATTGCTAACTGATCTAACTCCTCTAATGCAGCTTTGTCTGCCTCTAACGTATCAAGCCTGGCGGTTCTATTTCTAATCTCATTTTCTCTATCGGTAGCTTGCTTCAGTTCCCTCTCTAACCACGTGCGGATCCTCTCGACTTGTTGTAGCTCTTGAAGCTTTCTTCCGCGTGGGGTCAACGGACTGAACTGCGAGCCCGCCATTTCACTAGTACCCGTGGGCCCCGGGGGCATCCCCAACTGGGTCCCAGACGAGGATGCAGCAGAGGATGCTGCCGCGGTAGCCATTGCTGCTGCGCTGGCTGCTGCTGCTGCGTGTTCCCTAGCTGCGGCGTTTGCTGCTGCCAACGCCTGACTTGCAGCTAGTGCTGTTTCCCTGGCTGCTGCGTAAGCACGGGCTCTAACTTCGGCACGAAGCCGTCTTTCGTCTCCCGCCTGTAGGAACTGAAACACGTGCGGGACCCTACGTGATCTCGAACGTGTCAGCCTTGCATCGTCAACTCTACCCCCATCGGAGTCTGACCCGCTCATCAGCTAGGCAAACACTATCTGCACTACAATACCCTGCTGGAGTCCTACCACAGCATGTGTCTGACCGACACCTAATTTTCTAAAAATAAATGTGTCCGGCGGGTCCCCTACTTAACCGATCAAGTGGCAGCCTACAACATTCACAAAGACTGTAAACATAATTTAATTTTATCCAGATTAGTTCATTTTACAGAAGCTTTGCGTAGAACTGGCTATGGTAGTATACAAAAGTCCTAAACTAAGCTGTCTGTGAGGTGTTAGCAGTCTGTCAACCAACTAATCAAAAATTAAATTATGTTGCAGATGTATGAACAATGGAAATTGTTGTGTTTACAGTTGAGCACCAATTGGAACCTACCCTCCCCTCAATCCAACATACCGATGAGCATCAATGAGCAGCAGTGTCATAGGTGTGCAATGTCGGCCCACCCCTGTGCCCCAGGTGCATGCTTATGACCAGGCTTACGTCCGACTGATCTGGCTGATCAAGAGGCTATTTAAGGATTGCCACCAAGGTCGCTCAGGAATTATTTAACGTCGCAATCAGGACAACGATCACAACCAGTGAACAGATCGGAACCCCATCCAGAATTTTTTATAGACGGTCTGGGAGCGTCTGCATAAGCCTGTTCAGTCCGCACACCCCTCTATCAGCGCAGGAAAGAGCCCCAATGGGTTGGCATGGTGACCGTGACCCACGTGCTTCGACCAGGGCCCTTCAGAGGCACCACCCTTTCTCCTTCCAAATGCGCCACCGGGAAGATTGTCGTCTCTCAAGGTAGAGCGCTCACGACACCTCACCAAAAGAGAGGACTCTCAAGTTGGACTCACTTCCTCGCGGTAAGAAGAGATTGAGAGGGTAGATAAGGTAAGGAAACAACGTACCTGAAGATAGCTGCCCCCAACCACAGATTTCTCACCAATTGAGCTGAATGTGCATTTGAGGACCGGTCATAGCCTCGGTACCACCCACAACACAATGCAGTGCCACCTCAGCCAAATGCCACATCAGCATGCTCTCATCGACGTACATACATTCTACTGTCGCCAC
The DNA here is from genome assembly GCA_003427395.1 of Chara braunii. Taxonomy (NCBI): domain Eukaryota; kingdom Viridiplantae; phylum Streptophyta; class Charophyceae; order Charales; family Characeae; genus Chara; species Chara braunii. The sequence goes on from BFEA01000049.1 coordinate 2,881,320, forward strand.
AGCGTCCCAAGCTGTATAGCCATCCAGCGCGCACCCCTCTACCCGGGTCACGCGCTATTTTGCCTGACGTCACAAGCACCTACTGCGAAGAAGCATCATCAACGCACCAAGTCTGTATGTCGCCAGCGCACAAGGTAAGCGGCGAATCGAACCAGCTCCGATACCAAATTGCAAGGAACATGAGTGTGAACGAAGTACAGAAATCCAAATTGCAAATCACCCTGAAGTCCATGTAGTCAAGCACAGAGCAGATAGCACATTGGAACCAAGAAACCATCCATTTTGAGAACGATGCAGCAGAATCAAGAGTCAATGTCCAAGCCCGAAGGGCCACACCAACATCAGAACCCAATGTAGCTCTCTCTTCGAATGGCGCCGGGCGCCCTATCTACTCTACAGCCTATCCCTACAACTACAGCATGATGCGACCAGGACGACTTGAAGACCAGCGTGCTTGACGCCAACACCAATGCCGACCTCCTCTCGCACACCAGGTAAGTACTCACTCGCTCCCCTCTTCTCTTCCCTGACTCCCACTCATCGTCTCCTCCTTCCGNCAGGTAAGTACTCACTCGCTCCCCTCTTCTCTTCCCTGACTCCCACTCATCGTCTCCTCCTTCCGAAGACCACCTTCGCCCTCACCTCCTTCTGCACCCTCCTGCAGCCCGGATATGGTTGCCAGCGCCTTGCACCCCAGCTGCGCCCTACCGCTTAGCGCCAGCCAGCTCTCTCAGCCAGAGCGTAGCGTAAGCACTCGCGCTCCCATGCAGCAGCGTGCCCGCAATGCCTGCATTGGCCAAGATTCCTGCCCACTCGCACATTCTGCCTATATGCCTTGCTGCGTGTGGGTGGCCTCCCTCGAGCCTGCGCCTGGGCCCAAGCCCAACACAGATGGGGCCCAGGTAGTGCAGTTGCGCCCCTTATGCCGGGGCCATCATCCAGATTCAGACCCCGTTCCAGTTTCCCATTGGTTCGCTCGGCCTCTACGACACAATGCTGCTTTTCCATAGGCCAGCGTCCAATGTGTGATGTGTCGGCCTCCCAGCCTGGTGCCCAGGGCTCAACCAACTGAGGCCCTGGGCTTAACTGCCTCTGCAGGTGGGCTCACGATGCACTCCAACCAACTGGCGTGCGGCAACTATCTGATACCCACTTCGTGAAATGCTGAAAGGAAGGCCTCTTGTGGATATTCTGGCCCGCCTTCACTTAGGGCGGGCACGAGGCTTGTTGGGGTCCTTAGCCCAGAACATGTGAATGTCGGCAAGGCCCCATTGAGGGCTCAATCCTCACAAAATTCTTTGCCAAACTAAAATTTAAAATTAAAATTAATAAAATAGTTAAAAAATAAAAAATACTTAACATTTACTTTTATTTTGAATTCATTGTTGGCCCGGCCTGGCAAGTGGTCCCGGGCCACTCTGGTCGCATAGTTCTTGGACAAAATCTGGCTGTAACTGTGGTGAGTTACATTGCAAAAAGCATGAGTATGCCCCAAGTCAAGTACGAACATCAGGCTTCATCCACCTATTTTAGCTGCAGAAGGTCCAATCTCCAAGGGAGGGAGGGAGTACTCACATTAGAACCTCTGGGGCTGAATCTGACCGTCATACAGCCGAGTAGTACAACCAGAAAAGTCTCCTGTGTGAGTATATGCCATAATGTGTAATCGTTGTGCAGATGGAATTCAACATGAGTCAGTCCCCTGTCTGGTATGAAGTTTTTTCACCTGGTCTGACCCCAAGCGATTGGCCAAACTGACGCAGAGAAACAGAAGAAGTGGTAAAAACAAAGATGCACATCGTCCTCCGTACGATACCGCAGTTGAAGGCCTAAAGGCTGCAGCGTTGCTTGATGAGCGGTGCGGACAAGTGACATGCATTCGCAAGTCGTACAACGAATACGGTGTTCTCCGCGACAGTGAGTATGGGATTGTAACGTCTGTAGTCCTTTACGATTCGTGCGTCGGCGGTAAGAATGTCTCCTCAAATCCGCGGCATGGTCACAACCCGGCACTTGCCAATGGCGGCAGCCAGACTGTGTCCTCAAGAGATCATACACGCATTGCAGGAGCTGGGAGCAAGAGAAAGAGGCACCACGAACACATATGGGGACGGCAAAGGATAAGCACGAAGCCAAGGACGCAGAGGAGGAGATCACAACCTGCCGATAGTGTATCGAACGGCAACCTCCAGATTTTGCCAGCCCTTATGGGAAGGCCCTGTGAGGGTATAGCTGGGGGTAATACCAGCAAGAGGATCATTGAGTGTAAGGAAGTGGGACCAGGTCACCCCAAGCCGCGAAGAAGGCGCCAGGCAACAGCATTTAACTGGCAGGTATGAGGTATGCCACCAGCCAGTGTTACGAACAACAAATCACCTTCAAGTTCAAAGTATGACGATTTAAACAAACCGCCAGTACATCCGAGCGGCTTTTGTGCACGAGGTGGACTTCCGCTGCGCGCCAGGCTTTGCCAAAACGCCAGCGCAGCATTTTTTTTTCCTCTCATTTCAGCTGGCGCCACCCACCATTTTGGTCCGGTTGCCCTGAGCCTCCCAAATTTTCGGATTCATCAAATCGTACTCCTCAAGTTGCCTGGGGCCATGTACTGGTGGTTCAATGCGAAATGCGGAATGAGGATTGGACGCTTCTCTCTCTAGTTCTGGAATCAATCTGAAGGGTTGTAAAGTCGCCTCAACGTCGTAGTATTCGCGGGTCTCTTTGATTCAAGGCATGCATGCAGCCTGTGCAGATTCTTCATATCGCGTTCCTTCCCCATCTTACTGGAGAAGGCACTGGCACTGGCACTGGCACTGGCACTGGCATGGATGTACAGAGAGGAAATACTAGGTTATAGTATTGATCAGGCAATGACTCCCCTGTCATGACGGTCAAATAAGGAAAGCATTGACAGCAATGAATGAAGCTGTTCTCCATGAGACATAGGTGGTACTCCCTGTCTCTGGCTAGAGAACCTGGAGCATTTTGATTCCCAGAGAGAGCATTATTAATATCCCGGTGAGCGTTGAGACTCGAGAGTTGGTTACATTTTTTTCTTCTTTAATGGAAGCATTGTAGTGATCTTAACATGCTGCAGAATCTTTATTGAGTTACCATCAATGCTGTGCTGCCACCCAGAAGCACCATAAGAAAGAAAGAAGGAAAGAAAGAAAGAAAGAAAGAAAGAAAGAAAGAAGGTAATCTTCTTTTGTGAGAGACATATGGCCGAGTGATATCACTCCGTTGGCACGACCAAATGTGGTCTGATCTACCCTTCATTCTAACTCACTGCCTGACTGAATGAGCTAAGTGTCCATGATGCAGTGCTTTGTCAGAGCCACAGAGGGTTTTCTTTTCCCCAGAAGTTGCTTGTGGTAAAACAAGCAGAGTGGAGCGCATGGAAACGTCACTCTGCATCTAGTTCAGGTTGGGTGTGAAATGCCACAGAGGATCCGAATCGGTTGAGGCTCTTCAGAGTTTGACTTGTCAGACTTCAAACGAGTGCAGTTCAGCGTGCACTGGCAAAAGGCTCGAATGCGATATCCAGTCCGATCACCTTTAGCAGCTTGAGGCCACAGGGTTTTCGATAAGGAATCTCTTGCCGGCCGCTGGTAATTCAGAATCGTCATCATGTTCCTGTCCATCTGGTCCCATCTGGATTCCAAGTGGGGTCTCTATTTCAACAGTTCATGGGTGTACCAAGCGAGCCAGACCCCTCGGTCAACAAGGAACCTCAATTTATCCTCGTATTACTCTTTTTGGCTTAGACTGCGAGGTCCTCCCTCATGCCTTGCGTGTCTACTGTGGGTTTGGTGCAGAGGTTTCGCCGTGTGTATTGCCAGTCCCAGCAGGTTAGATCGGGCATCAGAGCGCATTATGTTCGGTGGTGTCCGCATTTCTGCTCTGCAGTCCGCATTTGAGCAAGCAGTTCACCTCCCTGTGCATTTTCAGCAGCACTCTCAATCAGGCGTCAGGGACCATCACTCATATCTGGGCTTTCACATTTTGCTTCCCCTGCACAACAACATGTCAGATTCGGCATCAAATCTCATCGCAGTTGGTCATGTTTACTGATTAGCTTCCGTGTAGAATGCGGAGTCAAGCGGTGCACGATGCTGCTGCCTCCAGCTCATTTTTTTCTGAACGAGGATTGGTCGCAATCAGGGACCCCCGCAACTCCTCGGCAGTATAGTTGCAATCTTTGCAGGTCAATTTTGTCATGCTGCGCACATCTGCAGAGTGTCATTGGAGCCACAGCACGGCCTGGAGCAAAAAACGAGGGTTGCACTTGTTACAGCGACATCGAGAATCGTATGTGTCAGGACATTGAGGAAACCAGGCAGTAGTCACAGCAAGAGTTGTAGAGGTCTCAGGAGTCTTAGGACCAGCCCAACACCGCATCCCACTGTGGACAAAGTTTCGACGAACAGTGGGATGTGAAACTTTCCGCTCAGCTAGCATACCAATCAAGGAGGCAGGAATCACAAGTTGGACATTGGACCTATGAAATGCAAATGTGGCGCATGCAGAAGAAAGTGAAGGCCAGCCCAACACTGCCGCTCAGCTAGCATACCAAGGACAGGGATACCGTGGGTTGGTCATGCATGGGAGTGGAGGCAAGCCCGAGTACGTACGTACTACATGCACAGTGGGCATGGAAGAGGTTTGTTGTTTCCCCAGAGGATGGCTGAGAATTGAGGTGACCTGTGCTTGCACTTACCCCAAGCGATTGCCATAACAATGAAAGGGGAAGGTAATCATAACTCCGTCCTGCTGGAGCACTTTCAGAGAGTGGTGCCTGGTGAGAGAAGCGATTAGCATCTGCGGATAACCTCCCGGTGGCAAGATAGCACAGTTTCATTCCATAGAACTGACTCTCTTTGATGCCACCCGTGCACAAGTACTGACATGGTACGTATGATGCAGAGAATGGCGCATGAGATTCGGCAGGACGAAGATGGGAACAACAGGATGGAGTGAGGACCAGGCACCTCACTCATTGATACAAGGCTGGCTCGACATCCTGCCCCTTTCCCAGAAGAAAGCGGTTCTCTCATCGTCCATACTCTCCTGCCTCAACTGTTCCCCCTGGATGGACACACTGCAGCAGCCACTGCCAGAGTCTACGCGAGGAGGAATACGTCAAAATTTGGGTATGAAGTACTACTATGTACTGTGCAGTGTGGAGCACGCTCTCGTACTGGCTATACTTTGTCGGGGGGATAAGCATCTGCAGTCAGCAGTAAGACCGTGGTTGGCACAATTTGCTTTGAGAGTCAGCCTTCAGTGCCTCCAAATGGCAGCAAAGGATAAGGTTTTGCGACATCCATATACTTTGTCAGACGGATAAGCATCTGCAGTCAGCAGTAAATGTATGCGTCACTGGATTGTATGGGACAGTGGTTGGCACAATTTGCTTTGAGAGTCAGCCTCCATGGCCTCCAAATGGCAGAAAAGGATAAGGTTCTGTGACACCCACCAGGAGCAGGAAAGGAGAAGATTTGCAATGTCACTGCCGCAATGCTTCTTGGTACGGCTTCGACCAACCTTCCCCTTCTACTTTATCCACAGCTTGGTGGATAGCAACTCCCAAGGAGTTCATGTACATACTTGCTTTGTGCTCTTTGACCTCCGGTTTTTCTCGCCATCCTCTGGTCTAGCATTGCATTTGTGGGTGGATGAAATCCCTGATGATTCCAAAGTAGTTTTAAAACCACCAATATATGCCTCACACCGGGCGCGGACCCCTGTCAGAAGCCGAAACGCGATGCCGTCCGCTGATTTGTTTTATCGACAGCGCGGGGGCGCCGATTTCTTCGGACCAGGCGACGAAACATTTTCAGCAAGGCCGGGGCCGTGTACTGGCGGTTTAAGGTTGGACGAGTCGCAATTTTATTTTTCTTTTTTCCCTTCATCCTTCCTCAGCATTCCTATGTCCATCACTGCATTGTTGCCGATGGTTGGGTATGGATTTGAAGCAACTCGAAAGTCCTTAGGAGTTGGTGTGAATTCTTACTCTCTGTTGACAACCCTTCATCATCAACCCTTGCAGTCCACCATAGCATGGTTAAGAATGCCCACTGTGAGGGAGTTGATATTTCGGGGAAAAGACGGCACTTTTATTACGTCCTTCGGCTTCTGCCCTCCCTTGCATCAAACAAAGTGCAGACATGGATCTTACCTAACTCCCGACAGAGATTCGCATTTTACGAAAAAAGACAATACTTGTTACACTTGTTTAGCACTTGACCAACCCCACCACCCCGTTCGATGTCAATCCTTACAGCTCGTCTTCCAGGTCGCCGTTTTCCGATACGTGGAAGCAAGTATAGGAACAGCCTTAGCAAACAGACTCCTTGGCAGTTAGGATCCACTGAGGCTGTGTGCACAAATGGAAGGCGGCATCAGGGCTTGTGCTCGGCAGCAATGTCCGTCCCAACCAAGCTACAGTGAGTGTGTTTCTCCACAGGATCTTGAATTGATGGCCTCAGTGTAAGTGGGATTAAAATTTATATTGATTCTTGAAGCTTTTTGTCAAGATGGAGTGGTCTCCTCATCTCTTTTGTTCATTGATTCCACTTTTTTCTTCCCCTTTTTTCCCTTGTTTACAAGGAATGAATTGGGCTCGTTTGATTTTCCAACCAAATAAGAAAATCCCATAGGAAAAGCATATATATTATATTATGTACGGGGAAAGCATGTGTATTGCACAGCATACGCGCAAAGTCAACCATGTGCTCGGCACTGATGCCTTGAGGCATACACACAAAGTAAACTGTGTGCTCAGCACTGATGCATTAAGGCATACACTCAAAATAAACTATGTGCTCGCCGCTCGGCAGTGATGCACTGCAAATACAAAATATTCAAAATTAGAAATATTCATCAATATCAATCAAAGTTTCCTTGCTTTATAATTCCCATGGCCTATGGTAGTAAGTCAATTTCCTGTAGTCAAAGCAGGTCGCACTTCAAAACAAGGCTAAAGACCAAATTCATCGAGCATAATCATTAAAGCACCCCACTGTTTCTTGAAACTTTCTCAGAAATCTTAGGGGCCCTCGAACAATGCGTAACGTTCATGCAAAAAGCACCGACCCTAAGAGGCATGAAGCATAGGGAAGAAAGAGAGTGAGGAAGAAAGAGGGAATGAAGAAGGAGAAGGGGAGAAGGCTAAAGGAAGCAAACGAGGGTGTGAGAAGATCGCATTGCGTGGCTCCAGGATAACCTTGCAAAAAGCACATACCCTAAGAGGCATGAAGCGTAGGGAAGAAAGAGAGTGAGGAAGAAAGAGGGAATGAAGATGGAGAAGGGCAGAAGGCGCGAAAGAAAGCAAACGAGGGTGCGAGAAGGTCGCATTACGTGGCTCCGGGATAACCTTGCTAACACTAGCATTCCCCATTATTCCATTCAGGCAGAGGAGGAGATTGTGCCGGCACTAGAGCGCTTTTTACAGGCTGCCAGAGGACTGGCTCGTCAAGAGATGGTGGAGAATATGCAGGGTGGTGTTTTTTTGTTTTTTTTCCTTTGTGGGTTTCGCAAGGAATATGAGCGACAGTGATAGACAGAATTCCAAATTGCAAAATCACGCTGAAGTCCAGATAGCCATGCACCAAGCAGAGAACACAATGCACCAAGATACCATCCAAATAAGAGCAATACAGTGAACTCAAATGTCAATGCCAACACTCTCTGGCCACACCAACATAGCATCCAATGTCGCTCCTACCAAGTGGCGCCCAGTGCCCAGCCTACACTACTCAGCCTATCTATCCTATCTACGTTGCTGGCACTAGAGCACTTTTTACAGGCTGCCAGAGGATTGGCTCGTCAAGGGATGGTGAAGAATCTGCAGGGTGGTGTTTTTTTTTGTTTTTTTTTTTGTTTTTTTTTGTGGGTTTCGCAAGGAATATGAGCGAGAGCGATAGACAGAATTCCAAATTGCAAAATCACACTGAAGTCCAGATAGTCATGCACCAAGGAGAGAGCACAATGCACCAAGATACCATCCAAATAAGAGCAATACAATGAACTCAAATGTCAATGCCAACGCTCTCTGGCCACACCAACATAGTATCCAATGTCACTCCTACTGAGTGGCGCCCAGCGCCCAGCCTACACTACTCAGGCTATCTATCCTATCTACGTTCATGGAACAGGAACACATCGAAGTTTAACACCAATGTATGTGACATCAACACCAATGCAGACTGCCAGCATACACCAGGTATGTGTCTCACACCTCTCCTCATCACCCCCTGTCTACCCCACAGTGTGCACCTCTTCACCCGACGCACGCAATGCAGCCCAGCTATGGCCGCCGCAGCTCCCTCTCACCTCCAGGCGCCCGTGTGCGCCCTGGCCTGCCAGCGCTAATGCCAGCCCACGCAACAATGCAGCAGTGTGGCCGCAATGCCTGAGCAGGCCAGAATGCCCTTGCCCTGGGCGCTCACTTTCCTTTTTGGAAAGTGAGCCCTGATCGTGGCTGGTCTCGGCCTGGCGTGCAGGGGCCCAGTAGCTTCAGGTTGGCCCAAAGCATCTGCGCCCAGGTCCAGTTTCAGATACTGGCCTGGGCCCCATGCAGTTAGGCACGTCCAGGTAGCCCACGAGGCTCCAAGTGTTTGGTGCAATCTCATTGGCCCGTGGTATGTGTGTGATGCAGCAGCTGCTTTCTCATTGGTCCGCGGCCACTATGCGACATGTTGGCCTCTGAATGTGTGTGCCCAGGGCCTTAACCGATTGAGCCCTGGGCTCAACTGTACGACGCAGTTGCTGCTTCTGGAAGGAGCCCTGGAAGGCTCACGTTGCTCTGTAACCAACTGGCGTGCTGCAACTCTCTGATACCCCACACATGAGAAATGTCAAAAAGTAGCCCTCTCTCAAATTATGCACGCCCGCCTTCACTTAGGGCAGGCATGAGGCTTGCTGGGGGCCCCAGAACATCGGTGTGCCCGAGAAGGGCCTTGTGGAGGCTCAATCCTCGCAGTTTAATCAAGTGGTGGAAGGGATATGGAGTTGGGTTCATGGAGTTGGGGGCAAGGAATGTGAGGGGCAGGAAGAAATGCAGGTAACGTGAGGGACAGGAGAAATGCAGGAGACACGAGGAGGGCCAAAATTATAATCTCTAGAATACCATTCGTTGCCGCCCATCGAGTCAGCTTCCCTGCACTCGCTTCACGAAGATGAAATAGGAGGACAACACCAGGAAACCTGGTGGATGGGGTCGGAGGGTGGGCAGTTTAGACAACGTCTCATGTTCTTCAAAATTGTCTGGGCAGGATGTAGAGAGAACAATGGATAGGGTGTCGTTCATCATTGCTACGCTAGATGCTCCTCAGGATGCTCCTTGAGCAACTCCAGGTGCGCTGCCATAACAATCGGTGGGTCAGCGTAGTCAGCTGTGCAAAGAACTCAGTTCAACATCCGCGCACAGACACAGTCCAAGGACACGGTATGCTGATCTCCCACGCCTTGGAGGCGAACAGTCGACTGCCCTCTTAACCCGGAAAAAATGTACGTACCTTGTATTTGAAAACAACATACGGGGTACGTTGTATTCGAGTACACCGTGCGTACATTATATAATGAGTTTTTTAGGGTACAACTTTTCGTAAGCATGTAGTACCGCCATTGTTTCTTTTTTTAATCTCGAATTTTTAATCTCTGAACTCCGCGAGCCACGAGGACGACTGTACTAAGAGAAAAAAGACTTCAAATGGTGACGATACTTGGAGTGGAGGACAACGAGGGGTGAAGATCTGGGGCGAGAAGGACTATACTAAAAGAGAAAAAAGATTTTAAGTGGCTACAATATTCGGAGTAGAGGACAACGAGGGGTGAAAATCTGGGTCGAGAGGGCCTACATCAAACCCTGGAAGAGAGAAGGTAGACAAAGAGCGAAAAAGGGGGAGAGACGACAGGGGCGTCAGGGCAAGGGGGGAAGTCTAGGAGCCCGCAAGGAAGAGCGGATCTGAGCGAGAAGGCGAGCCGTGAAGAACGACAACAACGGGGCGACAACTTCTTCGCTTGGAGAAAAGGACAACGACGGCGGACTACCAGGGGCGGCCGGAACGTGAGGAACAAGGGGGAACCACGATAGGTGAGCCAGGCCAACGGGAAATCAGGTAAGGGAAAGGAGTACGGCGAGCTAGAGGATAACCCGAGGATATTTCAACAAAGTCAGTGGATATAAACGGAAGGGGGAAATAGTACACTAGGGGAAGGAGAGTGGGACCGGAGGGTGGGAATGTACTAGGAAAAGTCGGGGTGTCGGGGATAGGAGTGGGCGTAGATCGACAGRTAAGCTSGGAAGATAAAACGGGGGTGTAGGGGGACRGTCAGGAGAACGTCGGCCATAGGCAATAGAAGGGGAATCGGTGGAAGGAGTGGGTGGAGAAGAACAAAGAGAAATTCAGATCCGTGGGATTGACGACACACGGAGAAGCAGGAGGGCAAGAGATAGGAACCCGAAAGAGTTAAAGGGGGGAGAGTGGAAGCAACTCGGATCGTGGGTACGGTGGAGGATACGAAGGCAAGGGGTAAAGAGGGGGGGGAGCAGGGGGATGGGGAGTAAAGGATAGAGGGCGGAGGTGAAGGACTGTGGGAAACGGAATGGAGGATTGTCGAAAAGCGAACGGAATGCGGAGAAGGAAACAGGCGAAAAAAGTGGAATGCAGTAAGACTGCTAACAGGAAGGAAAGGCGATCCTCACACAGAAAGTGAAGGGAGGTGGAGATAAAGACCCCAGGTAAGAGCCCGACCMGTCCCCGAAATTTGTTGAACCTACAAACAACCGTTTACGAATTAACAAAGAATTAAAACGTAAAACCAAGGCATACAACAAAAACAAAAAATCAAAATCAAACAAAAAAAAAAAAACAACAGATTACAGGACGGCACCATAAGACCGACTAACAGACTGCAGCGAGCACACAAACGCTTGGATTCCATGCTATTCTACAGTGGAGCCATGAGGCAATTGGCTGATGAACAGCTTCGGCGTTTGGGCACATCAGACTAATATCCTGAAAACACCAGCCCCCCCGCCCCCGCCACAGGAGACAGAGGGGACGAAAGATTTGACTACCAAAATGCAGCAGATGGAAGACACAGGGGTACTGACGGAAGAGGAGAAAGAGATGGAGTCTCGGGGGAGAACATTGCACAAAGAAAGGGACCCCTCTCCCACTCAGGGACAAAGCAATGGCCAATCACAACTCACCTGGGCGGACAAACTTCGTAGTCCACACCAGGGTCAAACACTTACCATTCAACGGGGCCAGGGCAGCCCGCGAACTGGAAAGCTCGGCATTCCCTTGGATGGGCTGCCGCCAGCACGAGCTTTTTTCATGACGAAGTTTTTGCTTCCATCAGAAACGCGAGTGGTAACGCAAGGCGGAAAGCAAGTCATGATTAAAGCATATCCTAAAAATGGCATTGCACGCCAGGATGAGATCTATAAGAAACACGCTAACAAGTGGGTGTTCCATGATGACRCTGCCTTCAAATCGGTCAATGATAAAGTGAWATGGATTGGCCACCGGTTGGAAATACTGAAAAAAAGTGCTGATCTGGCCCGTGATCAGTTTCTAATCCRGCCAGTCTCCAGCACCCTATTCACGGTTCTGTGCATRCACGACAAAATCRCCATTGTAGGATGGAAGCGCCTTCGCTGTGAGAGGTCAGAGGTTCGGATCTACCCATGGATGCCACARCGTAGATTGGGTCAGGAAGAGAGGAGGGCACAGCTGATGCAGGACTTCTACTGGGTAAAATTTCGTCATATCCCAGTAGAAATCCAAGCGGCATTTGTGTATGAGTTCGGTTTGTTGTACGACATTGTTGCTTTTATARACCCCCTCCCCTCTTTTGTGTCCAAGAGGGATTGACTACTTAATGTTRGCACTGGATTTTCCCCAGGGCCAACCTTTTTCCCTTGATGATGTGATCCCGTATCAGGTAGGGGGAAAAGAGTATATGATCCATACAGCACACAAATTGAGGCCATGGTGCCACAAATGCAAAGCATACGGCCACCTGAGTACGGAGTATATCTGCCTGCTGCACCCGGAAAAAARGACTCATGCAACGGGGAGACTGTTGAGGGATCCGGTCAAGACAACCCATTGGAGACGATGGACCCGGGACACGAGGGCTGGGTGTATATTGAGGACCGTACGCAGGAAGGTGCGTCGATTGGGTGGAAATGGGAAAAAACGGGTGAACTGGATTGGGCTTCACGCCCCCCGAACACATGGATYCCCCCGGCGCCGGTGGAGGAGAAAGTACAAGAAACGCAGGTGACCCTTCTGCAAGAAAACACAGAAAACGTGGGTTGGAAAACAGTGGGAAAGAAAGCAGGCAAAGGAATGTGGGTCCAAAAACAACAGACRGAACCCGGGCCACCGTGAGAGGGCACTAGTTGTCCCCGAGACACTCCAGGCCCTGTGGCTGGACAGTATATTCCGGAAGAAGACGACAAGGACGAGACCAGGGGCCAAAGGAAGCGAACTGCCCCCCCTAAACATATACAACAAAGCAAGACGGAGGTGACAAAGGAAAGGAGCACGAGGGAAGAGGAACCTCCCCCCCCCAAACAGTTGGGTCAAGGGGGAGAAAAGGAGCAGTCGGAGGGACAGGTGGAGGTAGAGGGGATGGAGGTGGAGCCAGGGCTGCAGGGGGAGGACATTTCGGATCAATATAGGGGGACGGCAGAGGGAAACCTCCAGTTGGGACAAACGACTGACACCGACCCCTTCCAAGCTGCTTCGACTCATAATTGATGGACGTTGATCCTCTCCCAGCCAATGTCAGCACATCACCTGAAGGCTTGAACCCAGAAAAAAAAACCAGAAGGGGAGGAGGAAGGGGCGCTGCCACAACACCTACCTACGGAACAAAAACTGATCGCCATTGCAGAATGGTTGATGGGGAATTTGAAAGCAAAACACGGCTCCCTCACCGACGAGTTTTGGGACAAGACATACCTGGAATTATTCCCCATGCTTGATATAAGCACCTCGCTTAAAAAGGTACTGGAGAAAGGACTGCAATCGGGGGTGAAATGGATAGAAGCATGGCATAGATTAACGACAATAGTCTTTGCACGCTTTCAACCACCCCAYGCARCAGCAAATGRAGCAGAACAGGACCCCCCAAAATTGCAATATCCAGTCCCACCACCAGGCCCGGATCCTCCAGACCCGGATGAGAACACGCCATTGGTGCGGAAGAGAAAACTTAGACAACTGGTTGAGATGGGTCAGGATGCTGGCCCGCTGTCACAGAACGCCATGCTGTTTATCCCAGTGCGGAAGAAAAATCAGAAATGGAAGGTGGGCTTGTTCCTGGAGGGGAATGGCAGACAGGGGAGCGTCACGCTACAAGGTTGGTCGTCGTTTTGGGCAGACCCGCTTAACAACCAATCAGAATCCACGACAGAAATTCTGCAGATGCAATTGGAATCCCACATTGCAAAATCTCTACCGYCGGGGGCGGAGGCCATAGCTTTGGTTGCATCAGGCCCCAACAAGATAGCGCAGAAGGATGTATATATGCGATACAACCCAACCAAGGAGGCAGGCATGAGATGGCACACCCGCATCCAACTGCTGAATCTACAAACGGTCAAAATTGAACACAGCAACACCTGGACTGTACACGATGTTCAAAGATGTTTATGATCTCTCCTTCSACAAGGYCAGGACTGGGGCTGGGACCATCTGCCATGGACCAGCCTATGAGAAAAACAACACAGAAGGATAAACATGAACAGTGCGAGCAAGATAGATGCAGTCAGAACGGTGTACGAGAAGGACCGCATTTGGAACCAATGCAGGAGAGCAGTTGACCTAGACCTACGCTCTCTGAACGTGAACGGCTTGGCCGCCTGCAAACCAGAGAAGCAAAATGCAGTCTAGGATTTGATGAAGGGAGTGGGGGGTAGAAGCCCGGACGTGCTCGGGTGGCCATCTGGATTCCCCCCGAGTCTCGGGAAGACCCATTCCACTGGGTGGTGGACCAGGAGGGAGGGGGGTGGGTATCTGTCCTGGTCACATTAGAACTTGAAATCGTATGTATACTGTGTATATACGCCCCCAACGCTGTGAATGAGAGAATAATTTTCTTTGAGGGTATTAAAGCGCAAATACCGGAAGGGGTTCCGATCATTATAGCAGGAGATTGCAATGCAGCCCCGGACCGATGGCTGGATAGATGGCGGATACCCTCCCCAGTCCCGGTGTATGTCGAAAAGGATGAGCAGATGATAAACGATTTGTGTCTCTCATTGAAAGTATTTGACTCCTTCCGGAAACTGAATCCAGATATCAGACACTATTCATGTTTACGGAAGACAGGCACTGAAAGCCAAACGAGATTCAGAATCGACCTGATTCTCATCTCCGAAGATATGGAGGGATCTCTGCTTTTGGCAGCAATTTTGCRTGCAAGCCCATACCAGAGACTTGATCACATGTGCACGRTCATTCTATCCTTTCGAAAGAAACCCGACTGGGGACCGGACTTTATAAACTTAATACCTGCATCCTGCAACATAAAACCTTTCAGAGTTATATCACGGACTGCTGGAAGTACTGGCACATGCAAAAGCAGCACTTCCAGCAGACAATCGATTGGTTTAACGAACTTTTTTACCTGGGTAAGAAATCTCAAGAATATTCTAAATTGTTAGCAGCCAGAAAACATCAGCAGAAGATGAAAATTCACCAACAACTGCAGCAACTAGAGCTCCAGGACCAGCTTGAAGACAACCAAAAACCACCGACAGAACAATGTTCTGAGATACAAACGCTGAGACAACGACTCCAGACCTTCGTCACACAACGCTGGGAAGGAATACGGATAAGAGGACGACTGACAAGGTATCAAACAGAAGGAACAATGGATAAAAAATTCTTCAGCATGGCACGAGTGCGCTTACACAGAACAACTATCGAAGCATTATATGATCCACGGACTGGACACCGCGATATCATCACCTCCACCCCACATTGCACACAGATAGCAAGATCCTTTTTCCAGGACCTGTTCACCTCAAGGTGTGCCCGACAGGAGAGGAATGCGAGGGAGAAAGAGATCAGGGACTTCTTGACACCACTAGAAAAGACCCTGACAGGACACCAGAAAGCAGATTTGGATCGCCCCTTTCCAAGGAGGAAATATGGAAGGCGTTGATGCAGATGGAAGAGGAAAAGACGTCGGGCATTGATGGGTTTCCAAAGGAGTTTTGGGAGACCTTCTGGACTCAGATGGCCCCAGATCTCATGGAGTTCTATCCACGGGTGTGGGAAACAGGGACAATGGGGGAGCTGGTGGGTCAGGAAGTCCTTACCTTGTTGCACAAAAAGGGAGACAAAATTGATATTTGGAATTATAGGCCAACAACCTTGCTCATAGTTGTTTATAAAATGTTAGCAAGGGCCCTGGCAAATCGGCTCCTCCCGGTGTTGGAGGACATCATCCATCCGACGCAAACCGGGTTCATCAAAGGGCGTAGGATCCAGAATAACATAATACTAGTCAACGAACTACTCAAACTAACAAGACAAGATAAACAGAATGCAGTCGTGGTCTTTATCGACTTCGAAAAAACTTACGACCACGTGGACTGGCTTTTCCTAGACAAATGTATGGAAAAAATGAACATAGGGTCAGTTTTCCGGCGCTGGACCGAAATACTGCATCACATCGCAACCACATGTGTCCAAGTCAATGGAAGGATAGTGTCGGCCTTCCCGCTACAACAGTCGGTTCGCCAGGGAGACCCTTTGGCACCTTTCCTGTTTATAATTGTGATGGAGGCATTGGCAGCAAACCTCTACGCCAACAAGAACCTGAGGAAACTGCAGATTCCGGCCATTCGTGAAGAGGCAATTTCAATCTGTTCAATGTTTGCAGACGACCTGACACTTATGGTCGATGCCACCGCAGCCAACATGGAAGAAATCAGGCGATTATTCGACCAGTTCACAACAGTCTCGGACATGACCATCAACTGGGGAAATAAAACTCTGGGGTGGTGGATCCACCATCAAGGGGTGCGGCCCCCCGAGCTCCCACGGGTCAAATGGCTCCCGGAAATGGCCTCGGTTAGGGTGCTAGGAATCATGCTAACGGCACTAGGCAAGCCTGCATCAAATGATGAATGGATCTTGCAGCCCGCTCTACAGAAGCTGGCCCTCTGGAAAGACCATCACACCTCCCTTATAGGCAGGGCACTGGTGATCAACAGCGTGATACTSGCAGCCCTCTGGTACAAATCTGCAATYTGGGCCCTCAGCAAGGAGGCCCTTCGATCGCTAAAGCAGCGGTTAACAGCCATGCTATGGAGAGGCAACGGAGAACTCCCGAACGTGATTAGCAGAGTAGCCTGGCAATCGGTGATCCAACCCAAAGACAAAGGGGGCCTGGGGATCCTAGACCCGGACACCCAGATCAAGGCATTGACAATCCAATGGATTCAAAGGCTACTCTTCACGCAACATCTCCCCTGGAATGACCTTGCATTGGAACAAATAGCTAGACTCGCCCCTCAGGCACCGCAGGGGGTCAACCCACTGACCTGGTTGGAAGACCTTTACTGGACAGTGCCACGCCTCCGTTGGAACGGGCGAGCCCCATACCAGGACACAACCCATTCGGACTTAGTCAAGGATGACTTCTGGGCCCGGGTGCTGAAAACTTGGCGCCAACTTCCGCTACCTGACAAACCCCCACCAACTAGGTGGGAAGAGGTGGCGCGCCAACCGCTTTTCGGGAACAGAAGGATCACGGACCCGTACAGTAGAGTGTATTGCAGCTCAAGCACACCATGGAACAGCTGGGTCAAAAAAGGTATAACTCAAATAAAGGATATATGAGACTCAAACGTGAGGGACTGGAAATCAGCACAACAGCTAAGGACCACACTAAAGTATTGTCACAAAGTGGAAGAACACATTGAGACCTTCATCTTTTCTATTCCCCTAGACTGGGTCCGCATCCTGYGCAAAGGGTCGCGCCTGGTAAAAGGGGACTAGGCAACAACCTTAGGTGATTCGGAGAGTGTAGGCAACGTGGTGGAGGTGCGAGCGGATGAAACCTTGACCAATCTCTTTTACATTGGTAAGGACAACGTGCTCACCCGATACACCCCAGACATTGTGAGATGGTGGAGAAACTTTGACCTGCACAGGATCCGTGTGCTGCAGGATAAAGACGCGCGGATCGTTTGTCAACCGGACAACCCCGTGGCTGAGCTCCCCTTCGATCCCGAGGAATGGCAGTGGTCCCCACTACGAAAATGAAGGTCGGGGGAGAACCTCAAACTGCATACCCTAACAGTAAAGGCTGCCTATCGGCTGCTGCGACCAAAGGTGAACATAAAAGAAATAGTGAAGGGGGTTCACATAAAAGGGAAAGAGGTAATAGACATGATAAAACAATACATCCAACAAGAACTCAGGGTACAATGGCAAAAAGTTAAAAACCAACTTGAGTTGTTCCATGCATCAAGGGACATAATACAGGTTGTTCAGCAATTTGCGGGGGATTGGTTGGGCAGCAATAACGGGGGCTGGATTGCATTCGTTTGTTGGGACGGCAAGCCCAAACAGGAAAGCAACCAGGACAAGTTAAGGAGAGATTACTCTATTCGCTTCAGAGATTGGACTACGGTGGGACAGGAGATCCCGCTGCGGCCGGCCACAGATTTTCCCGACCTTTTCCGCCCCACCAGCTGGCAATGGTTGACATGCAATGGTACGGTGCAGAGTGAGAAGGGTCTCATGCAAGCATCATGGGGTGACAAACAGTACATGGCAGGTACCGACAGTAGCCACCAAGGGAACGCGACTGATCTGGCAGTTCGATACAGACTGAAGAGGCGGTGGTACGACGAACCCTCAAATTACTAACCCTGCACTGCACAGTTCATCCCTTGGATGCCAGAGCAATCAAGGCGGGCAGTTTTTTTCTCAGTTACTGTCTCCGTAAAAAGAATGTATCCAAGGGACACTGGACCAGCAGCAAAAGGGTTTTGGTTGGTAGGGGGATAGAGGAACTAGTGTGTAGCAGGAGGTATCTGGCGCCGGTTCCAAGGTGAAGAGGTTCCCCCCTTCCCTCTTCCTGCTCAGTCAATCTCCCTGGATGACAGGGTAATCAATGTTGGCACGAATCTCTCACACTGTGTTTTTTATGTCATACTCCGAACTTAATCAGTATATGGGATGCTGGGCCTGTTTTCCAGCAGGTGATGCTCCCCACGAATAGATGGAGCCTCTCCCCAGGTGTTGGGGGTGTGGCGGTCTGGTGCAGACTGAAGAGGCATGTCCAACGCAACCAACAAGTCTAGGATAATAGAAAGTGATGGGACGTTGGACCCGGTTTCCAGCACCTGTGTTCTTCCGCAACTCATCTCATGTTTTCCTTAAGAGGGACGTTGAACCCGGTTTCCAGCAGGTGGTAGACATGCAATGGGATGGAGCGGTATGAGTGGGCCAGCAACATCAATAGAAGGTATATCTCAAAGGTAGGGGGTGGAAGGAACCAGGGTGTAGCAGCAGCTATCTGGCGCCAGGTTTAGGGTGAAGAGGTTCTCCCCCCCCCTCAACATCCTGCTCAGTCAATCCCCTGTACCCCAAGGTAATCAATGCTGGCAGGAATATTCCACATCTCTGTTTTTCCGATATGGTTCGAATTCTGCCCATGTAAGGGAAGTTGGACCCATTTTTTAGCAGGTGTCGCTCCCCACCAATAGATGGAGCTCCCCCCCAGATGTTAGCGGTGTCTGCTCTTATGAGCACCACTAACACTGACGGGGGCGTGTTAAAAAAAAAAAAAAAAAAAAAAAAAAGGATGTCCCTCCCGCAAAAAATATTTTTATCCTCGTTTTTATTTTTTTCTCGAATTTGGTTATGAGTTTCGACAAGACCCTCAGACAAAAGTTGTTTGTATTGCATTGTTGTACAACATTTTTTTCCCCCGGATTTTTCTGATTCTTTTTGAAAAATCAAACGTTGTATTCGAATACAATGTACGTACGAACACACGTTCTATTCGAGAAAAAGCAAGTGGTTTCTGAAAACCTGATTTCCATAGGTGATTCGATTAGAACATACGTACGTTTTTCAGGTTAAGAAGGTACGGCGTCAAACTTCTCCCGCTTCTACCGGTAGCCCCTTTCTCTGCCTCGTGGTGTCGTATGAATGTGCACCCCTTCTTATGAACATTCATCTTCTCGGGTTTAGTACAAAGTAATATTGACATCAAAGACTCCTAACAACACCTTTGGCACCGCCTGCCATGGGTAATGAACGACGGGATCTATCAGACCTGCTGAGAGTTTGTGTACCCTCATGGCATTCCCCCTACCCTACTCCGCCGTCGAGAGATGATGCCTAATGGTGCCGCCAGTCAACGTGCGAGAGGGGGCCCCCTTCGGTGTGGACCGACCTTCGCCCATAACATCGAAGGCATCGCGCCGAAGCAACGCTCCCCCTCACAAGCCAGAGTTAGGCCAAGCCCAAAACACTATGCGTACCTTGTCTTCGGAGAATGTACCCAAGTCTCTCACTCATCATTACTCCGAGTCTCAGAACACCCGCCTCGCAAGTCATTCATTCTGATAAGAAGACATGGAATAATCCTATAATAATCAGGTAAACACACTAAACCATTGAGGTATGCCTCTTAGTCCTTTGAGCGCACTTTAACCTGCTAAATCAATATGCAGGACAAATTATGCCTTCCTAATATAGTTTCATGCCACATGACCGTAACCACAATGTGGAACACGCCACTTCCTCGCACACAGAGCATACAACCCTTCATGATAGAGTCTGACAAGCTCCATACCATTAAACTCACATAATCAAGCATRCCTGCATGAACATGCATACGAACAACACTTGAACAGACAGGACAGACAAGAGTCACTCCACAGTCCATACATGCATGAGGAATGAAGGAGATGAATTTACTGACCTGCAGAAAAGACAGAAGATCTCGAGCAAAATCCAACCCAAGCAATCCTCAATCTCCAATCTCCAATGCTCACAGCCTGATGGAAATGCAACAGTCTATATCCCACCAAATCACCCCTCACTTAAGCATCAACGACGGCCCGACAACAGATACCCTGAGGTGGGCACCAACCACTATATATATTTGTTTGACTATATATATCGTCAAATAGAGTTGCCCGGTAAACCGTAGGCAGAGAGGGAGAAGTGGACAAGAAACGAGGGGTTATGATAAACTGTTTCTATCTGTTTGACTATATATATATATATATATATATATATATATATATATAGGTTGCCAGGCCGAAAGTACGGAGGCCCCTAAGCTGACCCCCGAACGTTCGTGCGTTCGGGTCTCTGTACGGGGCTCAAACTTGAAGGGGTTCGGACCACGCAAAAAATCTATTTTGGCACTTAAATATTTTTATTTTTTTTTGAAATTCTTTTGTGAGTTCTTTGTGATGTAAGGTCTCTCCCTCTTAATTTTGAAGCCATTCTGTCCAGCCAAAAAAAAAAAAAAAAAAAAATCCTCAAAGATGGGGGTGTCAAAACTTGCTTGCCCACTGACTGATTTGTTTTTTTTCTCTTTTCACTTTTTGGTTTTTCTTTATTTCGGGGCATAAAAAATATATATTATTTTTTCAAACTTTATTTGTAGATTCTCTATTATGTAAGATACACATATATTCACAGCCAAAAAAAAAGAAAGAAAAATCGCTAAAGATGGCGGTGTCAAAAATGTGCTCGCTCACTCAATAAGTTTATTCGCGTTTTATTTTTTCTAATTTTCATTATTATTATTTAGTTTTCTAGGCTACCAGCCGGGCCGCCCGGGTCCTGGGAGGCCAGCCCGTGCGAGGACCAGAGAAGGTCCCAGCAAAAAAAAAAAAAAAAATCCACAAAAAAACTATGTCATGTAGAAAAATAAACTGAACAACTTTTGCCTCAGGGTCACATCAAAATTCTTCACCAAATTCAAACTAAAAAATAAAATTTAAAAATAATATTTTTATTTTTATTATTTTTAATGTTTTTGGCCCGGCCGGGCAAGTGMCCCCGAGCCACTCTGGTAGCCTAGTTAGTTTTAGTATTTGATTTTTATTTCAAATTTGTTAAAGAGTTTGAATATAACGCTGAGGCAAATGTTGTTTAGTTTATTCTTATGCATAACATATATGTTTTTCATATTTTTTTGAGTTTTTTTTTTTTTT
>BFEA01000049.1:2903533-2930555 GCA_003427395.1 Chara braunii
CACATTTGGTACGGAATTCAGATATAACGCTGAGGCAAATGTTGTTCGTTTTATTTTTCTGCATAACATATATAATTTTCCTATTTATCTCTCTGAGAGCTATGGAAGTCTGCGACCTAACCACCCCTCAAAGCAAATGTTAAGTAATAGTGTTGGACAACTCTTCGTGGCAAGGTTTATTAACAATTTGTCCATCAGGGTTGGGATGATGTCAGTTGAACTACTGGGATTTGTGGTACCAGATCTAGACCATGATTGTATCATGGGCACTCCATTCTTACATAGGATGGAAGTTGTCCAGTTCTTCARTCATGAGGGGTCATCCTGGATTGGCTTGCAAGATCCGGAGACTGCACAAAAACAAACTTTTATGGTCTGTACATAAGCATAAGGTATCAGTTAACTCAATTAGAACAGAAAAATATGTTGAAAAGATAAGGAAAATAAAAGGAAAAGACAAGCAGGAAGTCAAGGAGGAAGTTTCAGTCGATATTAATCAGATTTCAAAGATGATGAAAACTCTTGGCAAACTCAAAAATGAAGATGGGCAGATTGAAGCATTTAAGAAGGCTGTTCAAAATGCTAAGGGTGAAAAAATAAAATTAAAGTTTGCATCAACTCATCGTTTTTTAAAAAACAAATCACCGGTCAAAAAAAAAATACAAGCCCAATGGGGTAAAGAAGAACCCAGTGGCAGTCCTAATTGAAMAGGATTATGATGAAACACTGGAGAAAGAAATGAGAATTATTAAAGCAAAGAAAGGGGGCGGTTGGATGTAGATATGATTACGATGGCAAAAATCTTGACAGTTAATCATATCCCATGGAATGACAGACCAACCTAGTATGCCTTGAAAGAAGAGGCAGAAGTGGTAAGTATCTTGATAAGAAAATTCTCTCTAATGTTATTAAACCTGCTGATGGACCATATGTTAACCACTGATTTTGCTTTTAGAAACCAGAGGGAGAATTGAGATGGATACAGAATCTTCAGAARCTCAACTCATTGACGGTACGTGATGCAGGTAGTATCTCTAATGCTGATCTCCTTTCTGAATTTTATGTTGGTCAATGTATTTATTCTTTAATTGACTTATATTCTGGCTATGATTATTTTCTCATTGATCCCACTAGCCGACCAATGRYCGACATGCACACGCCGAGAGGGCTCATTCAGATGTGCGTGGCACCTCAGGGTTARACCAATTGTRTGGCAGTGGTTCAAAGGGATATAATCCAAGTCATGCAGGACATATCTCCTAAGATAACCAGCCCCTATAKTGATGATAACCCTGTGAAAGAACCTATAGTAAGAGATAAGACTTTSGTTGTTGATGGAGTCAGAAAGTTTGTCTGGGAACATGATGAAGGGGTAAAAATGGTCCTAGAGAGACTTCAGAAATATAACCTGACTGCCAATGGACCAAAGTCTCTTCTCTTTCAAGCAGAGATTACCATTTTNGAAGGGGTAAAAATGGTCCTAGAGAGACTTCAGAAATATAACCTGACTGCCAATGGACCAAAGTCTCTTCTCTTTCAAGCAGAGATTACCATTTTTGGCTTTAGATGTTTTTCCAAAGGTAGGAGCCCTGAGCTMAAAAAGATAGATAATTTTTTGAACTGACCTCTGCCTCTCAAGAGAGTGACAGATGTCAGAAGCTTCTTGGGTGTCTGTGGGTTCTGCTACCCTTGCAGAACCTCTAAGTGAAATGGTAAGACAATGGGTTGACTTATCTTGGACTGAGAAAAGGCAGATTGTTGCAGAAACTTTACAAGAAAAATTAAAAGACGGAGGTGTAGTGTTGGGGGTGCCTTTCTACGATAATGAGGAGGAGAAACCCTTCATCATCGAAGCAGATGGGGGACCAGTAGCTCTTGGTGGTGTGCCTATTCAGAAAGATGAAAATGAAAAAAAGACCCTTGAGATTTAAGAGTAGAACTCTAAACTCTATAGAGAGAGGCTACACTCAATTCAGGAAGGAGCTATTGGTCATTATCCACTGTCTAAGGTGTTTCAGACACTATGTACTCGGAAGGAGATTTATCATGAGGATTGATGCATCTGCTGTGATAGGTGTTATTAAAAAGCGTCAACAAGTGGATCCAACAATAAGCAGTTAGATTGTCTTCATTTGGACTTTTGATTTTAAACTGGAAAAGATTCCTACTGAAAAGAACCGAGACGATAACCTAAGTCGAATTGAATGGAAAAAAGAAGAAGATGAAGATATCAGTGAGACAATTAAGGAATCTGCCTATGTTGATAACTTCTTGAATGAAGAAGACGATGAAGATTATAAAACTTCAAGTTCCTATCAATGAAGTTTATGGCCTAAAGAAAGAGACAACTAGTAAGAAATCCCCTATAAGAGAGAAGAAGATACGATGTTGCCCGGCACAGACAGCGGGCACATGAGAATGGAGAGCAAAGATTCACAAAGATAAGCACGCTTCATCACACATGTGTATATATACGCAAAATTTGCATGAAACTCAGCGAGATATCATCAAAATGAACTACAAAGTACCAACACGCGGCATTCCCCGACGCGTTTCGTCCACCCCGCCAACAAACTCTTCAGGGGGATTAGTCTCATTCAGATATCAACACCCAAGAGGCCATACCGTATGCCTTGCCCCCCGAAAAACAACAACTACCCTAAGCCTACTCTATCCCAAACCCCGCGATAGTGAGAATCGCCACCCATGATACCATCAACCCCGTCCTCCCGTCTCGGCGAAACCGTACTACAAGCGCAGCAGGGGTAATGTACGTCGACCGTCCCCCCTCCCACACCGACCGCTAACATCGTGTTAGAATGACAACGAAATGCCATACCAGCCTTACACACCACGAAAACCGATGCTGCAAGGTAGTAGGATCGGGCAGCGATGAATGCGAAGTAATCTGCCGGTTCGTCAGTACAAGAGTACCTGCACACAACCAAAGACACAATCAAGCACACACGCACAAACAAGATAACCAGAGCCAGGAAGCAAAGACTTCGATCCTGCCGCGCAACTGCAGACCGCTCCCCGTAGTCCGACAAAGTAGCGGAAAAAACTTCCGCTTAGACGATACACAGAACCAGTTAGCACGACTCACACAGGTGTGGTCAGGCACCATAGCCAAGCGGCGGCACCGGCTATGACAGCGCATCAACCGTCCACACGTTTGCAACGAAATGTGAGAGGAGGTACCCGGCCAACGGAGCCAAGTATATAGTCAAAGACAGGCAGCGGAACAGCAGTGTGCGAGCTGCGCAGAAACTCGAGCAACATCGTCTGATCAATCCGAATAGAGTACGGAAGTACGACCAGGAACAGAAGGAAAAACATAAGCGGAGCTTGGCCGCCGTAAAAGGTCCCGAAAACCGCCAAACCAAGGGTACAGTACGGCTACCCCATACTGTTGCATGGCTATGACGAGTGGATCAAGCCCGCAATGCAGTATGCCTCAAAGGTGAAATACCCCAAAATAAGGTAAGCAGCAGACCCAAAGCTACACTGCAGACCCAGGTAAAACCGGCCACAGGGGCCCGTTTGGCAATCCAAGCCAAACCCCTCATGAAACCGAAACAGCCACCACTTCCGCAGCAATAGCCCCCAACTTCGCCCCAAAGGCATGAAACGTAGATGTCACCAAGCCCCTTGGATACCCTCTCATTAAGAGCTCCCTTCTAACGGCCAACAAAGCCTGATGCTGCCCCCAAGAGTCACCAGAAAACCTGAATACCCGATGGAGGGTACTCACAATTGCCCCAATCTTCACCCTTTTGCATGAATACGAAACATAGTCTTGAAAGTTGCCGAAAAGCAAATCCCCGGATTCCCAAAGACTCGTTTCATTCTTCACCAAACAAACAGTCCGGCGCGTCACTCCATGCCGAAACACCTCGATCCCTGCGAAAGTTCAGTGCCCACTACCGTCGTCAGTGCGAACCAAACGCAGCACAGAACCATAACACTTACTAAACTCAGCCAAAAAAGTCTGTGCCCGAAAAAAGTCCGCCTTCCCGGACGTAACAGCGACAAAGATGGTAACATCATCTACAACCCGAAAACTGTAGACAAGCTTACTATCGGCACCCAGACTCCACAAAAACTCTCATTCAACATAAGAGCATAAAATACACGCAATAGGACAGCTAGATGACTTGCCCATGGAGACACCCACGACTTGCTGCAAAAGTTGTCCTCCCGCAGATATGAAGGTATACCTCAGGTCAAATTCAATCATACGCCGAATGATCTTCAAGGACACAGATATGCATTCATCCTTGGACCCACCAAAAGACAACCAGACTTTCTTGCCTCGTTTCGCCAACTTCACCCCCTTACACCCACGATTATAAAAAAAAGGTAAGAAACCAATCAATCGCAGTTATAACGTCGGAGTGGGGCAAGGACACAAACATGTCCTTGATGTCAAAGGACGCAGAAACCATATCAGCAAACCCAGGAATCGACCGAAATCGAGCATCAATTCTCTGCAAACCTACCGGAAAATCCATAACTGCGCTGTCGAGCGCATCGGTCCCACACGGGGACCCTCCCGGTCGTGTCACGCAGGATCTGGCAGGACTTGTCACGGAGAGCGTTTTGCTGCTCCGACCGAGTGCACCAGCCGTACCTCTCGCGAGCCCCTACGACAGGACAGGGTCACGCGAGGCACCGCTTACCTCCACTTGCGGGAGCTGTCACCATCCCTTAGGTGGACGTATCCCCACCGAGCTACTGAACCACATGCGAAGGCTTTTCGTATGCAATTGTATAGGTGGCCCAGCCGAGGCCGTTTCTCATTCGCCGTAGCTAGGGGGTACGCGCGGTCGAACGCCCAAAAATCGAACCCGTACGTGAATCGCCGTACTGGGGGGCTGAGGTCCCAAACGCGACTCGACGCTGGTCGACTAGGACGCATCACACACACCACGCGTTACACCACAACACTTACACCCGCAAACACGTGACACAATAACACAACAACACAACAACACTACATGCCTAGTCAGTATCCGCCCCATAACTTTCTGAGACAAATAACGGATAGGCGTCGCATGCGAGGCTTAGTATAAAACCGCGCGGACGCGGGGCTAAATCATATCGATCCTCAATGTACGCAAGTGGTCGCAATGATGACGTACTATGTAGTACCCATGCTCACGCGATCCTCGATAATCTCGAGGGTTGTGTTCGACACTCAAGAGTCGACTAACACGCGCCTTGAGGGTTAATCTCTCGACGCTGGACAACCGCCATGCGCGGTTGAAGACCACACCCTCTTCTGCACCCTGTGCAGAGGGGTTGAGTAGACAGTTCCAAGCTGTCGTGGCGGTCAGAGATCAAGGGGTTTCACTTTGACGGCTCCCACGAACTACAACGTCCAACCATACTAATTCTAAAAAGCAAAAAGCTAAAAGGGATCTCTCTTTTCTCTCGATGCATGACTTATTTAATCACTATGCGCGACCTCAATGGGTCGTGCGGGCACAAGAAAGTATGATATAAAAGTTATGAGATAGGAAACGATCACTCTCACAATAACAATGCGGCCTCCTTCAAAAGTATATATATAATCATTGACAAAAACAAGTATGGATTCAACTCACAAAACATACCTGCAATCACATCAAAGATCCACGTCAACAGAGCACACACTACATGGGATCAACTTCAACTATTCTTTGCGCTCACACCCCTCGCTTTAGCCATACAAGCCTCGCTCTTTGTGCAACTCTAAAAAATAAAATACTCAGCATCTTTATTAAATGGTCATTCAATTAAAGTCTGGGTAAAAACACAACAAAACAATTCAAATCACACGGCCAAAGCCTTTAGGTTGAGTAGCAAGAATGAATTAGAGTTGAGCCGGAAACCGACCTGTTATCAAAGGATAACAGAAAGTGATCCTTGTAGGATCAACTTGAAGATAGTCAAGCCTTGAATTAATCTGAATAAAGGTGACCTGCAATGCAGCACAGGCCAGTACCCAAGCCATGCTTGAGTGATCAAGATATAATCATGTCTAGTTTCTGATGTTTATATAAAAATATAAGAAATTTTGACAGCATATCCCCTAAACAGGATGGATTGCCAGATTTATCCTAGCTAAAAATAATCTAACTCTCCAAATTCTACAAACTTTCGGCAGCTCTTCCCGTAGGAAAAGTGCCTTTCCAGAATTTTTATGAGTCCAAAATGACTAACTCTTTCAGATTTGTAGAAATTTCGGCAGCGCTTCCCGTAGGAACAGGAGGCTGCCAAGATTTTATATAAAACTGAAAACAGAGATACAAAACAAAGCTATACTTGGGACTAACTCCTGACACCTGCTTGATAATTTAGAATCAATGACAATCTGCACGATCTCTAGGTGAGACCGTGAGCTAACACTGATCCTAACTCCTAGCAGGGTCAGTCCTATCTTATCCCAAGGTTCCCTCCCATCATCCATCCTATCTGCCTATGGCTCCAGCACTCAGCGAGCATCTAAAACAACTAACCTATCGAAAAGATGCCCTATAGTGAGAGCCCACAACCATGCATACACAAGCATCTCTCACAATCCCACATCAGTTTAGCCCCAGTAGTTCGTTAAATCACTCAGTTCTTCCCTTTTTACGTCCCCCTCACTTATGACATATGGTCAGACAAGGCCCTAACCCTAGGGTATGCCTGACCTGCCTAGGTACACAAGTGGGGTACGCACATTTGGACTGCCCTAACCCTAGGGTATGCCCAATATAACATGAACTGTACACATAAGGCATATGACCAGACCGCCCTAACCCTAGGGTACGTCTGGTTTCTGCCTAACTGACGACAAAGAGCATACAACTGGATTGCCCTAACCCTAGGGTGTGCCCAATCTGCTTTAAACAAAGTTACATACGACATCATTCTAGACCATCCCTACTCAGGGGTAGGTCTAGCTTGCCTGAACATAAGTACAAACGACAAAAAGTTGGACCGCCCTAACCCTAGGGTACGTCCAACCCACAACACATCTATGACAAAAGCATATCACTAGGCCGCCCTAACCCTAGGGTACGTCTAGTTAGCCATACAGTTTAAGTTACATAAAGCAATGAGATCAGACTGCCATAACCCTATGGTGTGTCTGATCTTCCAGAACAGTTATAAATACCGAAACGCTAGACCGCCCTAATGATCAGACTGCCCTAACCCTAGGGTGTGCTTGATCTGCCAGAACAGTTATAAACACCGAAACGCTACACCGCCCTAACCCTAAGGTACGTCCAACTTACTTTAAACGACAAAAGCTTATCGCTAGGCCGCCCTAACCCTAGGTTTAGACCTTGTTAGCCATACAACATAAAATAGGGTACAAATACTTTCACAGACTTCATGTTTTTCCTTCTCTTATTAAGCAGTCGATCGGACCTTTCCATGAGCATATAACTGAACCGCCCTAACCCTAGGGTACGTTCAGTCTGCCCAGTTACCTTTGTTTTACTCTTCATCTCTTTCCCTCTTCCTTAGTTCTACCTGACTTACTGACTGGCTTTTCCCACCTGGGGTGCCCGTCTGTCAGAAGTATAAGTTCAATAAAATATATATATCAAAATTTATACTTTTGGTTGGCCAGTTGATTCATGGCTCATGACTAAGCCGCCCTAACCCTAGGGTTTACTTTGTCTTATGCCGTTATTCCCTCATAAAAAACATGCACCATAACTCATTAAAAGAAACATCCGGACTCTGAGCCTTCCCCACCCGGGGTGCCCGTCCTCCTGTTCAGAAACCCTCAAAGAAACGGCGACTGAGCCATCCAACCTAGGGCAGGCCCAATCCTAAGAACAAGGTCATTCAGACAGCCCAACAAACAAAAATAAACATAGCACTGAGTCCACACCAACCTAGGGGAACTCAGCCTTGGGTTCACCCGGTTGAAGCACGCAAAACATCTTCCTCCCGCCTTCCCCCCAATTCATTCTGTCTGAATTCGCTCAAAGTATATGACTTTTCATATATATGTGTTTATTTACCCTTTCGTAGAGCATGTTCTGACATACATAACAAAAGTAAGAAGTAATAACCTCACATAGTTGTGTTCAAGTAGCCGAAGGATAAAGGTTAGGGGAAGGGATCACACAGGTTAACGAAGATATACCTGAAGTTCCCTGCCTCCAGAACCCTGCCTGGGCTCCGGCAGAGCTCCCGCAATCGGTGGGGCGAACCTCCCACAGAGGCCTCGGCGCGGTCCTACGGGTTTCAATCCCGCCTGCCGCCTTCCTCTCGTAACCTCAGACCAGACTTAGAGAAAGACAGATAGAGGTAGAAAGTTTAGACTCTCGAGATCCAGGAGAGGTGCACTCAACTCACAGTGAGAGGGCATTGAAGTCTCGGTGCGCCTGAGGGCCCCGCAATGATGGCCAATGTAACAGCTAGGTCAACTAAGTCAAACTGCCGAAGTAGCCCCTCCTGATGAACCTTCAGTTCGCAGCGTCAACCCCCTACTCGCCCAGTCTGACCATCTCCCCAAGTCTGGCCGCCCTAACTTAGCCCAGCCCTCCCGCGGCTTCACAACAGCTTGTGACAGTCCACCATGGTATGCAACCATACGGAGTAACCAGTAACAGGTTGCAACAACAACCAGCAGCAACAGCAGTCTGTGCGCAGCCTCAGTGCCCCGCAACAACAATCCGCCCGTCGCACTTGTGCCCAGTCCACAGGGGCAACAGCCGGGCACAGCGGCGGTCAACAGCAACGGCAATAGCCCGTTCCCAGTCCGCAGCAGCAGCTGCCCGTGTACTGTTTCCCAACACACCCACAGTACTCAGCAGTAGTCGCCAGCACCAATAACCCATACTGAGTCCGCTGCCACAGTAGCAGTAGCCCACAATGGTGGTCAGCAGCAACAGCAGCGGCTCCCAGGCAGCAATAGCAGCTATCAGCAGTGGCGTACAGTCCCCAGCAGCAGTACACAGTGGTGGGTGACAGCAGTCATTTACGCCAGCGCGCGCCCGTTGTATGACTCAGCAATCTGTGACAGTGCGTCGACCTGCGCGCCCAACAGCCTTGCGTAGTACCATAGCGAAAAGAAACAGGATGCGGCAGTGAACTTGCGCATAGTCAGAGGAAACAGTATCTAGTGTGCACACAGTCAACAGAAGAGTAGCAGCGTGTGCACCGTCTGTCTGCGTCGACGAGGAGCCTGGTCTGTCCGTGCTTAGAATAGCACGCAGCCCGCCCGTGCTACGAAGTGTGCAGTACTTTGTCATACAGCTGGGAGGGAGGGAACATCAGCGGCCGCAACTGTGCTCTGTCGCACACCGTGCCAACTGTTCATGCTCGGTCAACGAATGCTGTATCATACGCAGCAGTGGTCAAATGGGAACAGCAATAGCCCGAACCCAGGCGACCACCAGCGTGCTACAGCCGTAGCCTGTTTCCACCACCGTGTTGGTAACGTTCCCCCACGCACTGCACCTTCGCCCCTTGTGAGCTAGCTGTAGTCTCACTGCGCCACATAGCCGTACTCCAAGTTGTGCCGTAAGTCGTAATAGGCCTAGTAGTCACCTCTGTAGTGTAGCAACTGAGGTAGACTGCGGGGCCTACTGCGAAGGACCGATAAGGAACATTGCAGTCCACCAACAGGTAACCCTCCTGCCATGGCTCTCCTCGACAGCCCCTCAGTATCGCCGTACCACTCGCCTGGCTGACACAACTCCTGGCAGGACGACGCGCAAGGGCCGGCAGCATTCCATGAGTCTCGCTCTTAAGAGCCACTCTGGTTGCTGTCCGTGCATTAATCCTTGTCACAGTAGCAGCCATTTGTAGCCAGCAGCAGCAGCAACCTGTAGCCAGCAGCAGCAGCAACTGTAGCCAGCAGCAGCAGCAAACTGTAGCCAGCAGCAGCAACAAACTGTAGCCAGCAGCAGCAACAACCTGTAGCCAGCAGCAGCAGCAACTTGTAGCCATGTGCCCACTCAAAACTCAGAGATATGGCTTCCAGATACAAGTCCACCTTCGACTGGCTTTGGCTACTCAGCGCCCAAACAACTCACTGTTCACACACACCGGATCACCCTGGATATCCCACACGCACCACTCCGAACACTCAAACATACACTCACACACTTCACACTAACTACAGCCATGGCAGATATGGCTGCCTCTACCGTATCGCTATACTAAGCTCCTTCTCTCTCTCTCTCTCTCTCTCTCTCTCTCTCTCTCTCTCTCTCTCTCTCTCTCTCTCTGTCTGTGTATTTTGTGCCTGCTGGCCTTAGTTGAAAGTAAGGATTGGGGGTCACTACAGCAAGCACAAAGATCACGATTGGGGGTCACTACAGCAAGCACAAAGATCACGTTTGTTACACTGAGCACGGCTTGCTGATGAGTATGATGGCCATTATGACACTAATCCGGCGTGCACGATGGCAACTGGCGCAGAGCGGTTCTAGTATCGAAGCAGCAAACAGGCCTCCAGTTCATAGCCCATTAGTAATTTCTGCATTCAGCAGCCTGCGCAACTCATCGATCGGTTGATAATTCCTCTGGCCCTGTGGCTGAACTGAAGTTCATGAAGGCACTGACCTTGTAGACAGTCGTCAGGACCAGGTACGTACCCTTACATGGCCATCATCTTTACCTCCCTCTCGCTCCCTCTACTCGTTGCCCCTTTCTTCCGCCTCTCTGCTGCAGCCTCTTATACACGAGTGTACCTGGCCGTTTGCTTGGCCCGGCTCAGTCGAAATGAGGGAAGCCAAACCTCGGGGGTGGGAAATCTAGAATCACGACAGCGAAAGGGAAACCTCCTTTACAATTGTTGTGTGGAACGCAAGTGTGCCATCACCATGTTGCCCAGTAGTACTCGGGCAGACTCGTCCTTCACGGGGCCGCTCTAGATCTTCCTACCTTCTAGCTGTGCTACGACGAAATCCCACCGCGGGAATGAGAATGAAGTCTTCCCTAGACAGGAGATAATGCCCCCGGCCCGATCCTTCGCGTTGCTGTCCCCAGAGCTATTGCCATCGATCAGGTGCGTGCTCTCATCCCCTCTCCTCCTCGTTTTACCTCTAGGAAGAGCCAAATCGAGATGAACTTTCCTCAAAACATGGCCAGATGCAGGAATGCTATGCTACTTCACTCCCAGTCGCAGCTACACCATCCATTCCGCTAGATTCAGTCCTTTCTACAATTTTCCCATCGCTAATCAGCCTACCTACGGCCAGGACCCAACAACGAATCCTAGCCTGCCTGTTTCTATAACAGATCGGCCGCAACTGCGGCTTCCCACATCAAGTCGGGCCATCACTCACGCAGTTCCCATCGCTCATCTCTCCGATTTCACTGCCCAAACACACAAATCTGCCATGGCCATCAGGCTCACGACCCTCCCAAATCCCCGGTTCAGCCCTTCGCTCGTTCGTTTCCGTCAGAATCAGGCAAGATTTTCTATCCCTTCCTCCCTTCTTCTCCATTCCTCCATAGCTCCTCGCAGCCTACTTCTCGTCTAACTCCTATTCTATTGATCTAACACTCAAACTAACCTCACCATTACACTCGCAGCCTCAAGAAACCCCCGAAACGTGCCTTCAGTCACCCGTTTTCACTAAGAAACGTGTGAGATAAGTACTTTTAACTTTTCTTTCTCTTCATCTCCCGCCATCTCCGCGCACAACCCCTTCTACTAACCCCTCTATCTACTAACTTTCACCTCAATCTAACCTCATAATCGAGGTCGCCTTATGCCGAAACCCCCGTTTAGCATCTTTACTCACTCGTTTTCATCAAGGAACGACTGAGTTCCACAGTTTTTACTCCTTCCATAGATCCTCCTTTGTCCCGTCCTCTTCTTCGACCGTACCTGGCGCAAGTTTTTTCTGCCTCCGTTAGCCTTCTCCATGCTCCTTGTTGCTACTAACTTCTCTCCTCACTCTCTCATTCGCCCTTCTGCTGCTCCGTCTTCCCCGTTGTTTTCTCCGCAGGTATCTGGCGAGAATCTGTACCAGATTCACTTCGTTTCCCCTGCCCGCTTCTTCACGCTGCCGCCATGTCTTGCTGACCCCCAGCGTGCATCCTGCGCACAGTCCTGTCCAGACTCGTTCCCTCCTCAGTTTGCGAGTGTACCCAGCCCAATACTGGGCCAGGTTCCTTTCTCTCTCGCTGTTGCCCGTCTGACTCTCCGCAGCCCCCCTGCTGTCCGTCGTTGCGAGCGGTTCCTCAACACACGGAAGGAAAAAAAGGACTTCTCGTCCCTTATATGCATGCCATTCTTGCGCAGGGGCCATGCTAATCTTCTCTGTATCGTTCCAACTTTAGCAGATGTCCCGAAGGACTGTGTCTTGTGTAGAGACCCGAAACAGTCGGATCTCCGCCTCGGGACAACCTACCTCATTTGGGTCTGGACACAGGTCTGTGTGCCACCAGTTCAGTGGTGTATCCACTGAACAAGGCTCTTGGGTACTCACAGTTGGTTCTGGTACAGGCAGCCGGCCGCATCCCATAAAAAAAAACAAAAAATAAAAAAGTAATAAATAATAAAAATTAAAAATAAAGGCTTAAAACGGCCGAGGGGGAGGAGGACCGTTGGCACTTGGTCCTCGGTTCTGCCTATTGGGCCCGTTGTCGGACTCCCCAACAAAACTAAGGGGGATAATCCTGCAGGACACTCAACCCCTTGGTTTTCTTCAAGCTGCGCTCCTCCGCTTCCCCATTGCAAACTGTTGGCCTTAATCCTAACTTCCGCCTGGTGGAAGTCTAGCATTGTAACCAATAGGGCTAAGCCCACGCCTAGATTGGTAAAGCACGGCCCCGTTTATGAACGGTAACCGTGGCCAGCCTGGGCCTGCGGCAGCAGCGTTAAGGCTGCCGCTTGACTTCCCCTCCAATCTCAAGGCCCCGTACGGGTGCACATGCCGTTAGGGACCGGACCTTGCTCGGTACGTCACGCTTGTAGCCCCCCATACTGCCGCGCGAAGGCCGCCGCTAGCGTCTACGGTTCCTACGCACCGGCCCTTGCTGTATGAAGGGGTAACTTTCTCCCTTTGGCTGTCGTCGCACCTGCAGCACAAGTGTGCCGCCACCTAGCAAATCCACTTTCGACGGCGCATGCCGTATGAACGCAGGTGCGCCATGGTCAATTCAGATATGAAAATTTTTCCTAACCTTATTCAAAAAAGTGTTGTCGGCGGATATGCCGACTCTACAGCATCAAGAGAAAAAACCATCGTGCGTGCCTCAAAACTGCACGCCCACACACACTTTGCTCCTAGTCAACCCTTTAGTCAGCGCGGACAAAACATAGCCACGACTCGCGCGGTGTACTCAAATTTTGAACAAGGCTTATTTCCTGTCACTTGCAAAAACCAGGGCGGATACCCTTGTAAGGGTATTCGCGCCGACAGCGCGTAAATTGAACGAAGAGCAAATCGGCAAGGAAAACAAAAGGCAGTTCAATGCTCTGGCCACCCTACCACTGGCTACTCTAGATGGCGCAGCACAAGTGGGCGAAATAGGTCTCCAACGGGTCAAGTCCTTATGCTTAGGAAGTACTTATGAATTCCCGAACCGTCCCCCAGGATCCCATTTCCCCAAACGACCCAACCCATCTCTATCGAAGTCGCGCTTCATCAGAATGAACAGCTGAGGGGCACATATTTCTGACGGGACAAAGGAAGGGCTCCAGTTGAAAGACATAAACAAGTAGTGCTTGTACAAAACTGGGCACACAACCAAAGTGTCCCCGATATTGTGATCAACTGGTACACAAACAAAAGGTCGGAGCCTCAAAACCCATTCTTGCAAAATCGCAGACACCTCTAGCATCCCTGTTTTCCAACATGCCAGGAGGTCAGATCGTACAACAACAAACGAGGACTTGAGGTAAGTTGCCACCGCTACTAACTGCTTACCTAATACAGCCACCCCTTGCTTTGGACAGGTTTGAGGGATGTTCCGCGAATTCCGAAAAAACTGCGGTATAAAGGGGATACTCCCTATCTGAGCACATATGTGCAAACCAAACGTGGCCCAAGCTGGTTCTAAGTGGCACGCACATTCCACAGCCCCACCCTCACCCAGAGCTTTGTGGAAAGACCAAAGATACTGCGCAACCGACTTGTTCTTCTTCCAAACAAAACGCACCTTTCTCTTAATCACCTCTCTAACAGAAGCAGGAAAAGTTGAATCATCCAGGATACGGAGAATGAGAGCATGCACTCGGGACGAAATCAATCGATGATCATAAGGCATGCGCACCACGATCCGTCGGCGCAAATCGATCCCAATCTTTTGCTTAATCGCCCCCCCTCAAGGAAGCACGGGTCGCCTTACCTGTAAATCCCCTCACAACTTTATACCATCGAACCAGAAACCCAACGCTCTTAAAGCGAAGCAAGCGTCGTCTCCAAGACTGCTGCAACAACAAATGCAGTTGATCCTTACAAAGCAACCTCCCATTGGGAGTAAAAACAATCGATCGAAAATACCAACTACCACCGTCTTGGAAAGCCTCCTTCTATTCCTTCAGGTAAAAGGAAGAGGCACCCAAACGAACAACTGAATGTCCAAAGCAACGACGAAGGAGAGCCCAGTCATCCGCCCACAAATTCCCGGACGATGATTCAATAACCCCCCCCCTCTTCCTAGCCGACCAGAGAGAGTGCAATAAGGACAGGAGGCTATCACACCAACGACCCGTAGCGAAACGAAACTTCATAATTCCAACATGAATAACCTTCACCCCATTGCCAAACCTCTTCCTACGACCAGGGCGGGTCACGTCTGGATGCGATCTCACCTTTCTTCTATGAGTGAGACTGGGACAAAAATTCCTGATAAGGGTTCTTTCCGCCGAATCAACCGCCTCCAAGCCGTTTACCAAAGGCATCGTGACATATTTCCATACGCCGATTGTTCTCAGCCAACGGTATAGCCTGGGAGAAACTCCCAGACCATTGGATCGAGCCGTACGAATATGTTCCCCCCACCGTAGGATAATGCCCCGTACCGAACAACCAATATACTGAGCTCTACACCAAGGAGAGGAAAGCAGATAGACGACCGGACCCGTTTCCCAGACGTCCCAATTCACATCAAGCAGGAGAGACCGAAATTTAGACATCCACACGATCTCACCCAGAAAGAAAAGAGCCACAAAGCACAGAGAAGCGCACTTATCGTACAAGGTATGCAGTCTAGAGGAACATCGTAATTCCCATACTCGATTCCTAAGTCCCATGTAGTGCATCAAATTCTTCCATAGCATACACCTGGAATAACTTGCGATTCATCTCAGCGTAGTGTGCTCATCATCCAGACCAGAATCCGGAGTAGCAGGTGTGAAGATAAAGCCCTCATAGGCAAGCTTGGTGCGGACTTCAATAATCTTTTCAATAGTTGGTTCCTTCGTGGTGCACTGCACCCCTTCGTGGTTACAGATTACCTTAAACTGGTCCTTATTTTTGCCCATCAACATCCTCCTCTTGGCAAGCACAAAGGCCAACACACCTTCCGGACCACTCCCCGCTGCAACTTTCGTCTTCCGACGTTCCTCCCCTTGCTTTGACGACTCACTTGCGGCAGACCCTTCATCCAAGGGACCATCGTCACTTCTAAACAAAGGTCGTCGGAATCCACGTTGCGAACCATCCATAACCATCTTCCCCTTCCGTTTATTCTCCCGAAGGTCATACAACTTTGCTATCTCGTCCTCAATCTCCTCTAAGCCCTTATCAGAATAATCACCACACTCCCTTTCCTTGTAGGTAGACAACGGCGTACGGATCAGAGGAGAGCGAAGCTCTTCCCTTCTTGCTTCGTCCCTTGATACCAAGTATTGTCTACCAATGCGCGACATGACCCTAGCCTCTAACACCTCCGAATTCCTCTCTATTTCCTGCCTTAATCAACTCATCTAGGATCTGGGTAAACGTCTTCCTCTCCTCCAGCTCACGCCTCCTTGCCTGCTCCTCCTTCTTGTCCTGAATCTTTCCTCCGCGTCCTCAGACGCCCTGCGAGGCGTCCAAAAATTCCTGACTGGGGTGGAAAATGCAGGGCCAGAATTACCTCCTGCGTTCTGCGAGGCACGTGAAGAAGGACATTCCCTTGCAAAGTGCCCATCTTCCCCGCAGTTAAAACACTTACCACCCTGCGCCATCATTCCACTACGTCAACTCCAAGGCCGTACACACCTACAGATGGAAGAGCCAGAAGATTCGAAGAGACAAGGTAAGAAAGACGGATTCGCAACAAGAGAGAAAAAAATTAACAAAATAACCCAATGAGTTGTTCGGCCGGTTCTAATCTTTTCTCAATACTACCCTAAGTAAACCAGTGACATCATCATACAAAACAATCAACCTAATAAGCGCATCTGCCTCCTCAATCCAAAAGGCACACCTAAGCAGAGCGCGCTCCATAACCAAAAAACGTGGCCACCACCCTGTGTTCAACCTCATAGGAGGTTGTCACGGATATTAGAGAAGAAGATACGACGCTGCCCGGCACAAACAGCGGGCACATGAGAACGAAGAGCAAAGATTCACAAAGATAAGCACGCTTCATCACACATGTGTATATATACGCAAAATTTGCATGAAACTCAGCGAGATATCATCAAAATGAACTACAAAGTACCAACACGCGGCATTCCCCGACGCGTTTCGTCCACCCCGCCAACAAACTCTTCAGGGGGATTAGTCTCATTCAGATATCAACACCCAAGAGGCCATACCGTATGCCTTGCCCCCCGAAAAACAACAACTACCCTAAGCCTACTCTATCCCAAACCCCGCGATAGTGAGAATCGCCACCCATGATACCATCAACCCCGTCCTCCCGTCTCGGCGAAACCGTACTACAAGCGCAGCAGGGGTAATGTACGTCGACCGTCCCCCCTCCCACACCGACCGCTAACATCGTGTTAGAATGACAACGAAATGCCATACCAGCCTTACACACCACGAAAACCGATGCTGCAAGGTAGTAGGATCGGGCAGCGATGAATGCGAAGTAATCTGCCGGTTCGTCAGTACAAGAGTACCTGCACACAACCAAAGACACAATCAAGCACACACGCACAAACAAGATAACCAGAGCCAGGAAGCAAAGACTTCGATCCTGCCGCGCAACTGCAGACCGCTCCCCGTAGTCCGACAAAGTAGCGGAAAAAACTTCCGCTTAGACGATACACAGAACCAGTTAGCACGACTCACACAGGTGTGGTCAGGCACCATAGCCAAGCGGCGGCACCGGCTATGACAGCGCATCAACCGTCCACACGTTTGCAACGAAATGTGAGAGGAGGTACCCGGCCAACGGAGCCAAGTATATAGTCAAAGACAGGCAGCGGAACAGCAGTGTGCGAGCTGCGCAGAAACTCGAGCAACATCGTCTGATCAATCCGAATAGAGTACGGAAGTACGACCAGGAACAGAAGGAAAAACATAAGCGGAGCCTGGCCGCCATAAAAGGTCCCGAAAACCGCCAAACCAAGGGTACCGTACGGCTACCCCATACTGTCGCATGGCTACGGCGAGTGGACCAAGCCCGCGATGCAGTATGCCTCAAAGGTGAAATACCCCAAAATAAGGTAAGCAGCAGACCCAAAGCTACGTTGCAGACCCAGGTAAAATCGGCCACAGGGGCCCGTTTGGCAATCCAAGCCAAACCCCTCATGAAACCGAAGCAGCCACCACTTCCGCGGCAACAACCCCCAACTTCGCCCTAAAGGCATGAAACGTAGATGTCACCAAGCCCCTTGGATAACCTCTCATTAAGAGTTCCCTTCTAACGGCCAACAAAGCCTGATGCTGCCCCCAAGAGTCATTAGAAAGCCTAAATACCCGATGGAGGGTACTCACAATTGCCCCAATCTTCGCCCTTTTGCATGAATACAAAACATAGTCTTGAAAACTGCCGAAAAGCAAATCCCCGGATTCCCAAAGACTCATTTCATTCTTCACCAAACAAACAGTCCGGCACGTCACTCCATGCCTAAACACCTCGATCCCTGCGAAAGTCCAGTGCCCACTACCGTCGTCCGTGCGAACCAAACGCAACACAGAACCATAGCACTTACTAAACTCAGCCAAAATAGTCTGTGCTCGAAAAAAGTCCGCCTTCCCAGAAGTAACAGCGACAAAGATGGTAACATCATCTACATCCCGAAAACCGCCTTCCCCGATGCCTATGTCTATGAATTAGTTCTTGAAAAATAGGAGGAGGAAGAACAAAACAACTGGTATGCAAAAATCAATGCAGCAGTTGTGGTTGCACATGAGATGGGAGAGAGCTCCGGTTCAAAGGGTGAAGAAGAGGCTGAAAAGAAAAGGGGAAGAAATTCCTTTTGTTTTTGAAGAATATGGCGGAAGTTATCAAGAGATTGGAAAGGAGATGAAAAAAGAATAACTCAAAGAGTATTAATGTAAAGATTCAAGGAAAAAGTTCAGGCTAAAGAGAGGTCACCTTTTCGTGGATGGCAAGGGAGGGTTGCCTCCACTAAGGGTGGTCTATGGAAAAGAAAGACAACTAGAAATAATTGTTGTTGTACATGAGGGGGTTGTTGGTGACCATATAGCTGCTGAAGCAACCTACTCTACGAAAGTTAAACTCTACTTCTGGCCTGGCATGGGAGATATGATTTACAGATTCTGTAAGTCGTGTGTGTTACGTCAGAAGAGGTCTACGACAAGGATAATTGAACCATTATTTCCTACTATCCTGGTAGAGCCAGGCATCCGAGTTCACTTGGATCTCATCACCATGCCCCTAGGCAAGGATGATATGAGATATATACTGAACATGAGAGAGAATTTTTCAGGATATGTTGAGGCAAAGGCTCTGAAGAGGAAGACAGCCTATGTATCCCCAGCGGTCGCGGTAACCTCGGACATGACCGCGACGGTCGCGTTCGGGGAAGGCCCGCTGCGGGCAGGGGGGGAGGGGTGACCAAAGTTGGGGTCAGGATTCCAGGAGCGCGATCCGGGCCCCACCCACCCATAAAAAAAAAAAAATTGAAAAACTTCAAAAACGGGGAGGTTCAAATAGGGGGTTTTTAGAAAAGGGAGAAAAAAATTGTGGACCCCTGTTTTTTTTTTTTTTTTCTGTTGAAAAGTCTGTTGTTGTGTGATTTTACTTTTTTTTCCCCCTAATTGATTGATTGGTTGATTGGTTGATTGATTGATTGATTGATTGATTGATTGATTGATTGATTGGTGGGGAAGGAGTCACCCTTCCCCCTCGCGCGCGCACACACACACACACACACGCGGGCAGGGGTTGTTTTTCTTGCTTTTTCTTTTTTTTGATTTATTTATTTATTTATTGATTGATTGATTGATTGATTGATTGATTTATTGATTTATTGATTTATTGATTTATTGATTGATCGATTGATTTATTGATTTATTGATTTATTGATTTATTGATTGATTGATTGATTGATTCATTGATTGATTTGTGGGGAAGGGGTCTCCCTTCCCCCCCGCACACACACACACACACACACACACACACACACACTCACGGGTTCAACCCGCTGTTTTTTTTTTATTTATTTTTTTTATTATTATTATTGGTTGATTGATTGATTGATTGATTGATTGATTGATTGATTGATTGGTGGGGAAGAAGTCGCCCTTCCCCCGCGCATACACACACACACACACACACACACACACACACACACACACACACGCATAAACACACACACATACACACACACACACGCGCGCGTGGGTTCAATCCGCTTTTTTTTTTTTTTGATTGATTGGTGGGGAAGGAATCGCTCTTCCCCCGCGCAGGCACACACACACACACACACATACACACACACACACACACACACACACACATACGCACACACACACGGGTCCAACCCGCTGATTTTTTTTTTTTTTACTTTTTTCTTTTT
Organism: Chara braunii; assembly: GCA_003427395.1. Classification (NCBI taxonomy): domain Eukaryota; kingdom Viridiplantae; phylum Streptophyta; class Charophyceae; order Charales; family Characeae; genus Chara; species Chara braunii. The sequence goes on from BFEA01000049.1 coordinate 2,923,419, forward strand.
GTGATTGATTGATTGATTGGTGGGGAAGGGTGACAAATTACAAATTTCTTTTTTTTTTTTATATTTTTTATTATTAAAATACTTAATTTTTGTTTTTCTATTTTTAAATTTTTTAAAACCACTTCATAATCAAAAAAGTTTTTTGGGGGTTGTAGGTATTTTCAAACCTTACAACTCTATTTTTTTTATTTTTTTAATAGAAAAAAAATATTACAAAATTGGGACCGCAGCCCCCCGCCCGCAGCCGACCTCAACGGTCGGGATCCAGACCGAGGGCCGAGATTGACCCTGCGGTCATGACCGCGGGGGATTCATAGAAGAAAGTCGAGCAAGTGGCTGATTGGATAGTGAAAGTTTATCTCAGGTATCCCTTTGTCAAAGAGTTTGTCTCAGACAAAGGGTCTCAATTCAGAAATGAGATTGTAAGAGGAACCACTCTCAGACTAGGTGTTAGAATTCGGTATGTGACTACTTATCATCCTCAAGCAAACGCACATGTTGAGGGGGCCCACAGAACATTGAAGATTCATTGGCTAAGTGGTGTGAAGGGAACCTCGGTAACTGGCTAAAGGTATTAAGAGCTGCAGTTTATGCTGACAACGTCACTGTCAAAAGAACCACTGGTTATGCTTCATTCACTCTGTGGTATGGTCGGTATGCTACTCTGCCTATTGAAAGTATAATCAGAACATGGTCAAGTGAAAAACGTGACAGAGAATATTTTATTTCAGAACTTCTTCATATGAGAATGAGACAGATATCAGAAGTTGACCAGGCAGTAATGGATGTTGCAGAGAGAATGACAACCAGCAGATTGTCAGATTAAGAGAGATGAAACAAGAAGACATACATAAGGAAAAAGAAACTAAAGGTTGGTGATATTGTTCTCCTCTTCGACAATTCTCTTAAGACTAAGTGGACTAAACGATTGGAGCCCAGATGACTCGGTCCCTACAGAATTACAGGTGAAGCAGAAGACAAAGCTTATGAGATATCAGAGATGGATAACTCAAGAGTTCAGGATATGGTATAAGGGTCAAGACTTCATAAGTTTATCTTCAGAGACCCTGACTTGGTCCACAATAGTCACAAAGGAAGGAAAGAAGAATCAGCCATCTAGTAAGATAGCTGCTTTAGAAAACTGAGAAAAGTATAGTGAGACAGAAAGGTACAGCAAAGACAAAAACTTCAATAAATTTTGACTATTCTTGCATTGCCAATTCAGTAGGTCAATTTTCAAAATGTCAGATTTTGTCACAAAGGACTTGAGAGAGACTTTTCAGATGACCTGTATTCGTTGCTGTATCTGAACCGATTTATTATTTTCTATGAGCAATGGAATCAATGACATCAAATTGTCATGAATGCAGAGCCGCAGTTGATCCACGAGCATCAGATACTTGAGTGAGGAGTAACTGTAAAGTGCAGTTGCAGTAATGTTAAGTTCAGAAAACTCGTGGCTATGGTACATCAAAAGAGAAACCAATTTTGATCTCATAATGAAGAGAAAATTTGATGGGCATAAAAGAAATTCAGCTCTACTTTTACTAGAGAGTTGTCAGTAGAGGGGCTTCATGTCTGCTGACTAAGGTGCCTGCCCAAGAGAACTTCAAGAAGATAGGCATAAAGAAGTTCAACCTTGCTTAACCAGAGAGTTTCCAGCATAGGGACTTCGTGTTTCTTGACAAAGTTGCCTATCTTTTGTCCCAAAAGAAGAAAGAGACCTCTCAGGGGTCGGTATTTCTACACTTCCTTGAAGCTGAAAAGAAGTCTCTTGGGAGCATTCTAAGATGAGGGAAGAGACCTCTCTGGGATCAACACTTTGTATTTCCTGAGGCTGAAGGGAGGTCTCTGGGAAGTGCATTGTCGGCTGTCGTTTGTTGTTGTTTAGTGTCCTTTGAGACCGAAGAGACGTCTCCTGAGAAATGTTTATTCTGTTATCTGGGGCATGGACTGTTTAATTGGGGGTATGAGATGTTTGTTTGGTTGTTTGTGCCTGAGATTTTATTCTCTAACCTAAAGATGCATTGATTGTCGGAGCTAGTCAGAGCCTTACCACAGTAGGTTGCAATCTGGTGGGGTCAGCAGGTCTCCGACGTGAGTGTTGAATTTCGTAGTTGACTGAGGCTAAGACTACGGGAGTCTGGCCTGTGAGGTCAAAAGGGGTCAGCTGGAACCCTACCGCAGTCAGAGGATGCAATCCAGTGAGGTTCGCTAGAGCCTGGAACCGTGGTTAGACCGGGTCCCACGTTCAAAAATATGGGCGGGGCAGCTAGCGCCCTAGGCCAAAAACTGGTGGGTGAGTCAGTCCCCGACCGCGAAAGTCAGATCCAGATACGGGACAGTTTGAGTGACGGGAGGTCTACTATCATAGGGTGACCAGACCCGCTATAGTCTGGGCGGCCTGGCGAGATTGTCAAAGGGTCACCATACTCGAGTGGTGGGCATGGTAATCCTGATATGGAGGCAGGTTAAAGGGGCCGTCAAGACAAATGGTCTGATTGGTCCTGGCCTGAGGCGGGCCGAATAAGGTATGTCAGACTGACGAGAGGTTTGTCACTCCTGGCCAGTGGTGGGTCAAAACCAAGGCAATCAATAACCCTTGGGTGTGAAGAACTATTTATGTTTATTTATTATTTTATTGTATTTTTTTATATTTATTTATTTCTATTTAATTACTGATTGATGATTGTTTGCCAGGAAGTCTGTATGTTGGGGCTGTGAGACTTGTTATTTTGCATGATCATCCAAACACTTCAAAAGCTCCAAGGCCAAAGAAAAGTTAAGGGGTTTGGTATCCCCCTTTATTTGTCTGAGAAGTGAGGATACGCCTCGCTCGGACCAGAGATAAAGAACAAGGTTTGGTATTCTCTGAGTTGCTTGAGAAGCTGAGAAGACATCTCACTCAGGCCAGAGAACAGGAAAAAAGGTTTGGTATACTCTATCCACAGCAGGACAGATAGAATGAGTGCCCTCAAACGTTAATATCATTTGGACAAATATCTTGGGCATCATTGCCAATACAAGAAATAAGGTAACTTCTCTTTTGAAAAGGGTCAGCAGCAAGTTAAATTAGTAACAGATGATAAATCCTTCTTAAATTTATTTGGTGGCTGACAAGCCGCCTGGTTCACAAGGAACCTGCATCCCCGGCCTAGAGGTATTCAAACTCTTAAGTCAGGGACACTATGAAATGAACTGAAAAGTCAAGAAAAGAGAAGGATTCGGAAATTCGAGAGAAAATCGCGCTTATATAGGATATAGAAGACAACCATGAACTCAATCTGAAGTAAGGAAAGAAGAAAGAAGATGCAAAAAAGAGTGCAGTCGCTGAGATGAGAAGAAGGGGAAACTATACATGGGGTAGGAGACGGTGGAACTGGCACTACGACCCTACTTGCCGCCTGGGTAGTGGGGACTCTTGGGAATACGGAGGAGAGGAGAGACTTGGGGTGCCATAGCGTGCCTCAAACTTCGTTTGGACGTACTCCATCTTGGTCGGCGATGGAGTTCTCCCGTGCCAACTAGTGAGTGAGTGGCGCGGGTATAGCTTTGCGTAGCCATATCCTCGGACCTCCTCCTTTTCCTCCTCTGAATTGTACTCGCACCTTGCACGAGGTGGCGGCTCTTCACGAACCTTCCCTGCTCTTCCACCTCTTCATCTTCCCTGTTCGCGGCGTGCTTCTGGCATGATGCAAGAAAAGTTAGAAGAAAAGGGACGAGCAACGATGGAGAACAAGACTGAGTGAGCACTGTAAGAGTACGAGGAGTATGCTACTAAAGAAGAAAGAGAGGAGCAACAGTGGATCACGCAGGTCTGTTTCCCGGTGAAAAAAGAAAGTCTGCCGCAAAGAGAAAAGTGCTAGCGCAAGACCGCTCTGTGAGGACTTCACTGTGATATGCAGTGAAAATGAATGAGAGTACCGACAATTGTCTGTCCTTTATACTGGTCACTGCCTCGTTTTGGCCCAGCGGGGACGCTAGGCGGGGGTTTCGTATCATGTCGGAGGGCACGGTGTTCCGGCCCTCCGCTGCGTACCAGACCCCCGCTTACCTACCTCTGTTGCATGCCTGGTACCAGCCCACGGGGTCATGCAGGATGACAGACTCCACTACTGGGCTTTCTTGTTGGACCATGCAGGCTCGGCGCCCTGCCTTACAGCGGGCTGACCTGTGGCTGAAGTAGCCGTCGGTTTGCCGGGAGGCGCAATAGTAAAAGGGTTAACACGGGCTACTCAACCACGCGTCGGACCCCGATGGTTGTGATTTGGGCTAGGTGCAAAAAAAAAGGGAAACGGAATATAAAGAAAAGAGGAAAAAATGGAAGAGAAAAGTTTGTATATCGTGACCGTGTCCGAATTCGGACCGCTACCCCATGTGTCAAATCGGATGATCTTGTAGCTCAGGGGGTGCTGAAACTTTCTTTCTTTCCCCCTCCCCTTTTCTCTTATTAGTCTCTTTTGTCCATCCGTTCGGATCCAAGTTCTCCTTTTAGTCGCATCGCGGGCGAACGAAACGGTTCAAATTCAAATCATGATCCGAAAGCAAGAGACCTAGACTGACCGACTTTTTGTATTTTGTTTTCGTGAGTTCGATAGGTGAGGTGCTACCGACGTGGGGGTCCCAAAATGGGGGCACCCGCGGCCGCATCGGTAGGAGACTCATCACCTCCTGTGAGAGGTCGTGAGTCCCCTCCTTGCCATCGGACACGGCTACCCATCAAGGGTAGCCCGACAGCGAGTTTTGAAAGGAGGAGGACGACCATCGATATACCGTTATGGGACCTCTCACTCTCACAGACGGCTCTTGCTGGGGTGACTTGGTTGATTTGGCAAAGAGGTATATCTCTCCTGCGACGATTGATTACGAGGCAGCGACTGAATCCTCAGAGTTTCGGCATCTCAGACGAGGGGTCTTCTCACAGCCGTATCTCCCTACTTTATGGGAGGAGTTTTGTGCTATGGTTGACTTCCGTATCATGAGACTCGGCTTGAAATGCTCAGAACTAGCAGGTTTCAGGTAGCTCTACATCCAGAGACCACAACCTCAGAGAGTACGGAGACATGGTTCGAAGCACAGGAAACGCACAGTAAAATGAGAGATTGAAAGCGTGATTCGGAGGGATGAGTGAGGACTCGAGACTAGTGTCAGCCATGCTCTTTTCCTGTGTACTCCCTGAGATTGCTATGAGTTCTCATTCTTCCCTCATGTATCTTGTCATTTGCTCGAGTCTGTCAGTCATGCTTATTTTGCATTGCTTTGCTTGACGATTATACTCTTTGATGATCCTGTGACAGTTCTCAAAATTAGAAAATTGGCAAAATTGATACATGCATCACATATCAGACTTTTTTTTGCATTATTCTTGCTGTTCCAAATCAAAATAAAAGATTCCTAAGAGCGGGGACCGGCGAAGACCGCAATTGACGGGTCTCGCTTGAAGTTGAACGCACACAACAGGAAGGGATTCACTTTATTTAATTTATTTAATTTATTGCAAACATCAATCAAATCCTGATTGACAGTCTGTTGGCTTTCTAGTCGCCCAAGGAGGCCCAACTAGAAAAAGGTGCGATAGCGGGAGGAGGTCATAGACCCCAAACGGCCAGGCAGGAGGAGAACAACGAAGGTGGAGGCGGGAACTAATGGTCATGGCCACACAACATCCGCAGAGAGCAGTACACGTGTGGCGACTGTACGGAAAACAAGTCCGAACGCCCAGAAAGCCAAACGAAAAAAGAAAGCCTAACGGTCACGTGCACGGAACTGTTCTGCATTTGTTGGCAGCCCTCATGATCAGAATGGAAGATCTCCGTTCATATGGACCTGCTTTCAGGTCGAAGTGCCAAAACGTAGTACCGGTACCGGTACAGAAAAATTGCACAAAACGACACAGCTTCGAGGGAAAATGACGCACAGGGTATATTGAGTCTTAGCTTCAATAGCTGGGCCAAGTACTGGTGGTTTAAGTCCAGGTTGTTGTAGGGCTCGGATGCTTGGCATATGACAACCACCTTCACTAGTCGGTCATTGGATATCAATAGATGGTCCTTATGAGACTGCCTCTGAACCTTCCACTCTCATTATTTCTCTCTAGCGCACCCCTACTCCCTCAACCTTACCTCAGTGTTTTGTTTTGTTTTTGATCTAAGTGTATTTTTTTATTTTTTTTTACCTCAGTGTTTTACGACACAGGAACATCACCCTCCTTTTTTATATCAACGGATGGGGGGGGATGACCTGACCACACCGTTTTTTTTCCCCTCGGTGAATAACACTTGAATATTGTTCTTTTTTTTTTTTTTTACAAATATAATAAAATATGGTACTTTTTTTTTTTTTTTTTTTAATTATTAACAACCCGAACAGGTGCTAGGGATGATGGTACGACCAGGCACCACTAGCACTATCGAGGAGGCTCCATCTATTGGTGGGGAGCAGCACCTGTTGGAAAGCAGGTCCAACGTCCCTGAACATTGTGGTTGTTTGTATGAATGGACGTGATTGTAGCAGTATGAGTTAAGATAAACCATTAAACCCTAGTAACTGTCCATCTTCCTATTGCCCGGGGTGCAGTCTTGTGGACTGCAATGACAGTTGGATGGGTATTGTGCAACTGTGGAACTGATGTGGGGTGGGTCCACCACCCCCTATCCCCGAAATATTGTGCTCTTATGTCTGTCGGAGAACTTATATCCGATCGACACAAATGGGTAGTGGGTTGTATGCTCCCGCCTGCTAGCCTACTTTGCCAGCATCTCCTTTCCTAGCTCACCGCATCTTCAGCAGGTGCCGTCTTCTGTGCTTGTGGGAGGCTGGTCCTTGTCTCCCCAACGTCAGAAGGGTCACTTTGTCAACCTCTTGTAGCACTTGTTTTTTTTTTTTTATATCGGGGGGGGGGGAGGACGATTTGTCAATTTATGTATGTCATCCTTGCAAACGGGCCATGCTAATCCTCTCCTCTCCCACTTCTCATTAAAAAACAAAACAAAACAATATATATATATTTACAGGGTTGCTGGTGTTCGGGACGGGCCGAACGCCCGAACCCGAACGCCCAAACGTACGGGACCCCTTCAGAAGGCGTTCGGCTGTTCGGGCCGAACGCGGACAAAAAAAAAAAAAAAAAAAAAAAAA
>BFEA01000049.1:2934618-2957808 GCA_003427395.1 Chara braunii
GTCTTGGGTCCCCCGAATTTCCAACGTCGGGTAGAGTGGTGGTTTAACCTGAATAAGAAAGAAGGAAAGAAGTGGTCTGTGGCTCAGTGGTTAGGGCACTGGTTGTCAATGCGCATGGTGTTCTCAGGTCGCGGGTTCAAAACTTCACACCTTTGTGCAGAGACACTGATGGGCGATTACATAACGCACAGTCACTTGGATACCCCCTTGGGCTGATGCATGTAAGCCATTATACGCACCGCCTGCAAAACACCCAAGGGTTCGTCCATCGTGTTGACCGAAATTTATAGCGTGCATGCATGCGCGAAGGACACGGAATTACCAGAACTTAGAGCGGGGATTAGAGAGGGGGCGCCTGCGTTCTACATGATCGGGCCACGGCGTGGGGGACGTAGCCCTTCTCCACGCATCGATCCGAGCATGCAAACCGTGGTTCACAAAAATCACAGCAAGAGGAAGAGAGGGAGGGAGGGAAAGACGAAGCGCAAGAAGAAAGATACAGTTACAATGGCGCCTGCTTTAAATTACAGCTACACCAACGATTATGGGCGCCGATTAATCAGAGTTCCGTTGCAGCCGCGCGAAGAAGCGCGTGAACAAAAAGCGCCGCGCGGCTGAAAAAATCCTAATTACTAAATTTCTAAATTCCTATCTAATGCGAAAAAGCAAAAGGCACAAATTCCAGAAGGAAAGTCCGAAATTCCGAGAGCCATCGGGGCTCGACAAAAATTCAAAAAGGTTTCAAAAGAAAATTAAAAAGAGCTCAGCAATTTCTTGCGCGATGTCCGCGCCCAAAAGATCGAAACCGAACCGAAAGAAACGACGTCAACATTTATTAATTCGCGCGCGCGAATGGCGACGCGCCAGACATCCATCCGACCAATCGCTCCACCGGCCGTCCCAAGACACACCCAGCCCCGAAGAAGCGACGAAAAAGACGAAGAAGCAAGGGTACTGATGTAATTTTCCACCGATCCCGATTTTTCGTAATTGGCCCAATCTTCCCAGCTTAGGAACCCCCGTTGCAACTGCGCAGAAACTCGCGCGTAACAGAAAGTGGTTCGTCACATATGTGACGCCCAGGGGGTTCCAATACTAACAAGCTACTGCTTGCTTGTTGACACATGTCGATCTCGATTTCTCTAATCGATCGACACGCAGAGCACTTTCCTTTATCCCACTTACCGTTCGATTGCGTGCGGACGTCATCCAACGTGGCAGTTCTGATCTTCTACTAGTTCCTCAGATTGGGCTCTCGACGATCCAAGGACGGGATCTTTCTTGTGTCGTCGCCGCGACACGTGCCCATTACCGGTTGCATCAGTAATTAACTGGAAGCGGAAAAGGGAGCCGGTGCATGGCGGCATGGCGGGGTGGAGGGCTTAGGGGTAGCGGGGGCAGGAACCTTTCCATCCCGGCTGCAGATTCTGGAAGCGCTTGGTAGCGAACGATGCGGTGGAAGCGGGGGAAATGGTTGCCAATGCGAGGGAGGGACGCGAGGTAATCAAGATAGAGGGTGGTGAGAGTTCGAAAAAGTGCCGCGCGGAAACGATCGCGATCTTCGCAATCGGGGATGGTCCCCGTTACTATGCAATAAACCTCGATCATATTGTGGCCTCACTTCGCGGCACTAAGGAGCAAAACATGGGGGCAGAAGGTTGGGACGACGCACTGAATGGAGGGGTGGGGGTGCACTACTATAGCGAGGCGAGCAGCATAGAAGTGGCGGAAGGTATCGCGGGGAAACGGGTTGGAGGGCAACGTGATGGGGGTGGTGAGCTGGCTGAGGGTAAGGTAGTCAAGAGGACGGCGAAAGAGTAATCGGGGATGAAGGCTGATCGCCCGTATCGGTACGTCGGCGAACTGGGGGATGGGTTGGGGAGGAGGGGGATCGACTCCGTCACCGTGTTGATGGGGTCGGAGTCGTGGCCGTGAGGTCGCCATGTTCTGGTCGGGGCGGCTCCGGATCTTGGTTTGGGTCGTCGTGGACGTGCAAGCTTGCCCCGCTCGCAAACTCTAGTTCCCTCTTCCTGGCCGCGGTTTCTTCTCTTTTGCGGGCCGCCTCCGGATCTTCAGCCTCCGTGCCCGTGCGCAGCGCTTCTTCCGGCACATCTTCCCACTCTGATTCCGCAGGTCCTTCTTCGTTCTCCTCTTCTCCTTCATCGTCTTCTTCTTCTTCTTCGCTCTGCTCCCCCTCGCTATGCTCGCTATAGCTTCCTTCTTCGGGGGTTTCGTCCTCTTCCCCGAGTACTTCGTCGCTTTCGCCACTTTCTTCCCGCTCGTCTTCTCCTTCGTCACTCTCAGTGCTTTCTTCCTCCTCTTCTTCCTCTCGAATGGCAGCAAGCTGCTCTGCCGTGGGATGCTTGAAGAAGCCAGGATCACAAACTGTCCCGGGATCCAAATACTGTTGCTGTGACGGCGGGATGTGCTCTGCGGCTCCCTCCACACAAGCCGACCACTGGAGATACGGTGTCAACGTGCGAGAAAGCACATGAGGAATCGGGTGCTGGTCGTCTTGCGAGATGATGTCGAGAGAGAGATCGTCCGCCAGCTGCGCTACCAAGATCACGAGTTCTTGCGCGTGTCCGGGCCGTACTGTACCGAACGGAAACACGAGGAGTTCTCCCTCCACGTTGGTTCGCCAAGCCTGGATGAACAGCAACTTCAGGCGCTCTATGCAAGGCGGGCACGCCTCGTCCTCGGTCCACGCCAGCCGCACGTCGACCAAGCACAGTGAAAGCTCGACGAAGTCTTCGCGCCACATTTTCCAGTGTGGGGGATGAACGTCAGGGACAGCAAGGATCGTTAGGCAGTAGGAAAGGCGAGGGTGGATATCGGACTGCCAGAAGGTGGGGAAGGTGGAGGGGAGATAGAAAACGGAGATCGGAGAGAGACTCATTGGGGGCGAGGGAAGGGAACAACAACAGGGAGAACCGCCGGCGGATCACGCTGGTACATCTGAAGGCCGTCGTATTTGATCGCTCGTGTCGGCGCGACCGTGTCCCCGGGGCGAGCCAGAAGCTGGGCCCACTCGGCGACCAGATCGTTTGCCCACGCGCGCAGCGATGTCCTCACCGCCGAATGTCGTAAAGGGAGGAGCGTGGAGAGATCGCCACGAAAGTTGATGACGACCGATATGCGGCTGACACCTTACATCGCTCGCTGATGAACTGCTACTGMCTCGGCCAGTACCACTGCGTTGGGTCGGCCCTCAATTCTGAACACCGCCGCTGCATACACGCCTTCCGTGCAAAAAAAGTGCGCAAGCCGCCGAAGATCTGGACTGAGGTGGGGATGATAGACTTGCCGGATCATCAATCGATCACGGGGTGCAAGCGATGCTTCGCTGAGGGCTCTTTCCTCCAGAAAACTCATGGCGATGGCGATGGACACGAAGAGGCAGAGAGGGAGCAAGAGGAAGAGGGGGATGGCGGAGAGTCAGAGTCGTTGTCTTCGGCTTCCTCGGAAGGAGAGATCGAGGGAGAAGGAGATGGAGCAGAGGGGAGGAGGCGAAGATAGGACACGTGGCGTGTGATCGGGCGGGCCGATCGGCTGCCAGAGGCTTCCGGGGCGAGACGCACAGTGTCCACGCCGTTGGGGCCGAGCTCGATCACACAATATCACCCGAAGAATCGTGGCGCTAGCTTACCCTGGCGAGCACATTTCCTCACCTGCACCATGTCCCCCAATTTGTACTGAGGCCGTGGACCCGCATTCCCATTTCGGGCCTCGTAACTTCGGACCTTTCGGCCTTGGGCTAGTTCGGTCATTTTCTGTTGTTTTCGGGCCAGCCTGGGCAGTGACCGTTCCATTAGCTCTAGATGCTGTTTGGCATTGTCCCTAGCTGTGGCCCTGGTGGGTCGTCGGTTCAATGTAGATTCGTCTGGGAGGCTTGGTATTGAAACGCAAGTGACGTTATTGGTCCTTAATTGGAAGGGACTTAGCCTCGTCGATTCGTGGGGCATCCCGCGATGGACCGCCAGGATGTGATCGACGATGTCGGGCCAGGGCCTCGGATCCCGTGCCGCGATATTTCGTCGCAATGCAGTCTTTATCACCCGGTTGGCGTTTTCGACCAGCTTATTGGATTGTGACATGTGGGGTGCGGTATTCCGTATGGCGACGCCATGTATGACCAGATTCTTTAACACTTCTCCTCTGAATTCAGCCCCGTTATCAGTCAGGATCTCTTCCGTATCCTGATGCATTCCGAGGAAGCGGTTGACATATCGCGCGATTTTCGTGGCTTGCCGCGTGCGACAAGGATACGCTTCGATCCATTTCGAGAAATGGTCGACAAATACCAATAGGATTGAATATTCGCAGTTATTAGGGCCGGGGGGCACCATTATGTCGGTAGTGTCCATGCTCACTCTTTGAAATAGTCGTTCAACAACCGTGGGCACTATCGATCTTGGCGGCTGAATCGACGCCTTGTCACCGGCGCAGACCTGACAGTTGGCGACAATATATTTCACATCGTCGCGGATATTGGACCAATACCACTCATTTTTGTCGATAGTGGACTCCGTGGTTCGTCAGCAAAATGGGCCGCAGTTTCCTCGTGGGCTGTCTTAACCCAGTCGTACCGCATGAACGGATGCAGCACTATCATCCAAATCCCACCGTCGTCCGTTTTCCGTTTTTCTAATCTACCCTCTATCCATCGATAATCCCGAGCCCTTTCGTTGGCCCTCCTCCGGTCTTCCTTGGTGAAATCCTGGAGGGGGTTACCTACTAGGGTGGCAATTAAGGCAATATCCGTCCATACTTCGGCCCTTCTAAACTTCCGGGTCTTTTCCAACCCTTCTGACGTGGCGTCCAAAAAGCGAGCCTCGGTCGGAATCTTGTTGGTCCGGCACAAGGGGCACAACCACGGTTTACTATCGTTTCTGTATTGGATGCACGAGCCATGGGCTCGTGCGACACACTGTCGACAATCTATCCATTCCGCATATCCTTCCCCGTTAGGACGCATGGAGACCGAATAGACGCAGGAGATGGCTTCGCAAAAATAGCAAAATTTGTCAGGGAGGGAGAGGAGAGACGAAGAGGAAGGGGGGGAGAGAGGGGTAGAAGGGTTACCTCCGTCACCCATCGCCACCGTTTTGCTTCTTGCCACGTGGGAGGGCTGCCACTTATCCGTACTTAGGTTCGTTGGTCAGGTCCGGCTCCTTCCACAGTGTAATTTCCTCGCCCTTTGGTACCTTGCAAGGTCGGTGCAGACGTGTCAGCCCGTCCACGTTGCCATGTCGTTCTGTCTTTCGATGGACGATATCGAAGTCGTACTCTTGTAGTCGCACCACCCAATGGCCAATCATGCCCGTGTAGTTGGTGAGTTTCTTCAGCGCTAGCAGAGGCTCGTGATCCGTTACGAGGCAAAACTTTTGTCCGTAGAGATAAGGATGGAAGTGTTGGATTCCCCAAACTACCGCATAGCATTCGCCTTGAGGTGCGGAGTCGTTCCTTCGTTCGTCCGACACGGTTCGTGACGCGTACTCGATGAGGTGTTCGCGACCATCGTTCCCCTTCTGCTCTAAAATAGCGGAAATAGCTTTCGGTTGCCAGTCCGTGATGAGAATAAATTGCTTCGAGGGGTCCGGTCGAATCAGAATAGGGGCCGTTGCCAGAGCGTCCTTGAGGGTTGCGAAGGCCTGCTGGCACTCCGCGTCCCAGCCGAGAGGCTGGTCCTTCCGTAACAAATTCGTAACTGGTCGTGCAATCGCGGCAAAGCCCTTGATGAAGCGCCGGTAATACGATGCTAGTCCCAAGAAGGCTCGAACCTGTGTCAGTGACGTGGGAACCGAAGCTTCCTTTACCGCCGCAACTTTTCTCGAGTCTGGCCGCAGTCCTCCACGTGTCACGACATAGCCCAAGAACGAAATTTCCGAGAGGAAAAATTCGCTCTTCTCAAGCACAATTTTGAACCCAGCGTCTCTCAGTGCGCCCAATGTCCATTCAATATGTTGCGTGTGCCCGTGATAGGTTTCCGAATAGACCAGGATATTGTCCATATACACGATCGCGCAGAAGTTAATCATCCCTTGTGTCAGCTGTGTCTTGTTGACAAAGTTCTTGAACGTCATGTTCATCGCTCGCTGAAACGTGGTAGGCGCATTGCAAATCCCCATTGGACACCGCACCCACTGCCACGTGCCCTCAAACAACACAAAGGTCGTTTTCAGTCGATCTTCTTCCCTTACGAGAATATGATAGAAGCCATGTCGAATATCAAACTTGCTGAAATAATTAGTGCACCCAATCACATCAGACAGATCGTCAATCCGGGGGAGGGGATACACATCTTTGATCGTGATTTCATTCAGATTGCGATAATCAATGCAAATGCGAATCGCCCCGTTTTTCTTCGGCACTAATACTACGGGAAAGGACCAAGGTCCGGTAGCGGGTTCAATCCAAGCGCTGGCTTTGAACTCCCGAATTCGTTCGAGAGCCTTTTTGCGTTCAATCAAGGAATAGCGATAAGGTTTGCAATGAATCGGGGAGTGATTTCCTGTCTGAATTTCATGTTGGATTACTAACGACAACCCGATGTCAGCGTCTGACACACTAATTGCTCCTTGGTATTCCGTTAGAATATCCGCAATCACCCGGTGGATTTCATCCGGCACATATTGTGGAACGTGCAGTTCAAAACGTTGGTCCCAGATCCGAACGTCAATTTGTTTCGTGTTCGCCTGTTTTGTCGAATCGGGTGGAGGCGCCGGAGAACACCGTGGCCATCATCTGAGCATCTTCTTCTCGGAGTGCCATGTGTCCTTCCGGGGTAATCCCGTCACAAACATCCTGCCATGGCACTTCCTTAGTTGCGATTTTTATCCCCAATCCGTCTGTTTCTGCTTCAAAACGCCCAGGGGGTTCTAGAGAGCTTCCTTCCGGCCCCAAGCGTAACAATCTTACTTCTTTGGCCGAGGTTAGTAAGGACTTGGGTAGATTCGTAATATCACATTAATGCTTCTTGTCGTTGTACCGGGCGAGGAGAGGGGCGATCCGTTCGTACAAAGTTTGAGGGAGTTCCAAAGAAACGACCATCCTCGAAATCTGCACGAGGGGCTCGCCTAAGATCATCGCCTTGGTCCTTTGAATTTTTCGGCTAGTCAGTTTCATCGTTCTTGCTATCGTTTTGGGCCGCGGGTAGTAAACGCGTTGCCGTACCAATTTCAATATCTCCGGATCATCTTCGTCACTGCTTTCCGCATCGTCAGTTGATGGCTTCCCTTCTACGGGCTCGTCCCAGGAGATCATGTAGAGCGTCCCTGCCATCATCGACGAAACCCGCGGAACCTCGTTAATAGTAGTGCGAAGGGTCAATCACATGGGCACAGCGTAGGGTTTTCCTCCTGTATTTCGAAGGACGATCGATCGTCGTTCGAAATCCAGGTTTGCTCATGATCGCATCTTGCATAACCGAGACTTACAAAGCAATTAGGCGCGAAGTCCGGCCCCGCGAGCGCCGCACGAGAACACGTGTAAACGAGATCCGAGTCGCGCCCTTGCACGCATTCCCGCGCGTCGACTCGCTCACCCCGACAGAATCACGGCGGAACCATCATCCCGTACGAGCATGATGAGGCGCCACTGAGTCAGCCTGTCCTACACGTGTTCGTGCGCGGTGACGATATCCCGACCCGCGCTAACCCATCGGCAATGATACCATGACGCGATCTTGGAACTCAGACTCGTCCTATGACCCGGATTATTTCACCCCTATAATAAACGAGCTCATAAGGACCCGATACCCTTGTCACACGGAGAATCGGCTATGTCCGCGGGAATTCCACTGTGCCACCACTAGCGACCCTCGGTGCTCCGATTTCCCTTCCCCCGATAGGGTCGCGTCTATATTGAGGAACATGCGACCTATTGCGGTACTTGCCCCTCCGATGCAACAAGGATTAGCCCCCGCCCCTGCTCTCGAAGGAGCTGCGAACAATCTGAATGTTTGCTACGCCTGTCATCAGCCCGGACATCTAGCCCGTGATTGCCCCCACCGACCCCCACAACAGCGGATCGGAGTCGCACCTATGGCTGCGTCCCCCATCGCCAACGGACCTGGACGAGTCAGGGCCTTGATGGAAGAAGTAGAGGGTGGGGGAAGTGCCCTGGCCACCACGGAAGAGGCCGCCGAGCTAATTCCGCTAGATCAGTACGTATCGCTGGGATATCCTGGGCTAGGAATGATCGGAACAATCAGACGAGCGCCATAACCAAAAGAGGTGGCGGAGTGGCAACCGTCCTTAGGAGAAATAGAGTCGGGAGGACCCACCTTCGTCACAGGAGAGATCGATGTATTAAACATCATCCGAGCTTTGGACCATCGGATTCCCCTTCCGATCGGTCACCTACTCTTGATCTCCGAGAAAGCCAACGAGTGAATGTTACAGCATTGCAAAGCGAATCGAAAGCGATTCGTCCTCGCTCGAGCACCAAACGTAAAAGCCAAAGGCCCCGCGCCAGAAGAAAACCCAACAAGCACTCCGGATCCGATACAGTTAGGATTAATTCAAAAAGATGATCACTTCCTAAGAATTATCAGGGGACAAGCAAAAACGAAATCTACATCGGGGCCAGACTCTTATCCCATCTATCGCTGCATCCGGTGCAAGCAAAGATTCATCACAAACAAAAAGCAAGGGCAGGGATTTTCCGCAAAACTAGCAGGCATAACATCCATGCATCCATGCATTCGACAATCATACACATAATGCAAGCAAAAGCGGACATTGCAAAGACAAATGTGGGCAAAAATCCAAGCCCAGATTTCAGAAAGCTGAAACGAAAATAAGAACGTGCAAACCGCCCGGAGCCGTAATCAAAATGTATGTACACAGGTGAAGAGGGGGAAGATACAAATAAACCGCAAATCCACGTCCATCATCCTCAACTTTCTCTCTTTCCGATGCGGACAGTCCGTCGTCACGCACCAACCCACGAAGTTGTCACCCCGCTTAGTCCTCCCGCACCCGTCGGATTCCCCCGTGCCCACAGTCCGTCGTGGCCCAAGTCAAGCCTGTCGGGTCTCCCAACTCCTACTCTACTCACCTCTTACTTCGCTCGTGTGTCGACCCTTCCTGATCGCACAACCCCGAGCTTCCAACAACGGGTTAAAAGAGCTGACTAATCGCGCAGCCGAAATTTATAGCGTGCATGCATGCGCGAAGGACACGGAATTACCAGAACTTAGAGAGGGGATTAGAGAGGGGGCGCCTGCGTTCTTCATGATCGGGCCGCGGCGTGGGGGACGTAGCCCTTCTCCACGCATCGATCCGAGCATGCAAACCGTGGTTCACAAAAATCACAGCAAGAGGAAGAGAGGGAGGGCGGGAAAGACGAAGCGCAAGAAGAAAGATACAATTACAATGGCGCCTTCCCAAAATTACAGTTACACCAACGATTATGGGCGCCGATTAATCAGAGTTCCGTTGCAGCCGCGCGAAGAAGCACGTGAACAAAAAGCGTCGCGCGGCTGGAAAAATCCTAATTACTAAATTCCTATCTAATGCGAAAAAGCAAAAGGCACAAATTTCAGAAGGAAAGTCCGAAATTATGAGAGCCATCGGGACTCGATTAAAATTCAAAAAGGTTTCATTAGAAAGAGCGCAGCAATTTCTTGCGCGATGTCCGCGCCCAAAAGATCGAAACCGAACCGAAAGAAACGACGTCAACATTTATTAATTTGCGCGCGCGAATGGCGACGCGCCAGACATCCATCCGACCAATCACTCCACCGGCCGTCCCAGAACACACCCAGCCCCGAAGAAGCGACGAAAAAGACGAAGAAGCAAGGGTACTGATGCAATTTTCCACCGATCCCGATTTCCCGTAATTGGCCCAATCTTCCCATCTTAGGACCCCTCGTTGCAACCACTCAGAAACTGGCGCGTTACAGAAAGTGGTTCGTCACAGTATATCGCTTAGTTCAATATGATCCAATTTCGAACCGTCAACCTCTTCCATACAATCCTCAGCTCAAACCTACTGAGCTACAGTGACAACTAGTCTGGTTGATGCGCAGTATGAGACACGAAAACAATTGCACAATTATCAGAACAACCATGGACCAATAACGGCTAGCGAACCAATCATAGTCTAGACCCAATAATCAGCTCTCTTAACCCGTTGTTGGAAGCTCGGGGTTGCGCGATCAGGAAGGGTCGGCACACGAGCGAAGTAAGAGGTGAGTAGAGTAGGAGTTGGGCGACCTGACGGGCTGGTGCCAAACGCGCGGGATTGACGTGGGCCACGGCGGACTGTGGGCACGGGTGAATTCGACGGGTGTGGGAGGACTAAGCGGGGTGACAACTGCGTGGGTTGGTGCGTGACGACGGACTGTCCGCATCGGAAAGAGAGAGATAGAGGAACAGAGAGTTGAGGATGATGGACGTGGATTTGCGGTTTCTTTGTCTCTTCCCCCTCTTCACCTGTGTACATACATTTTGATTACGGCTCCGGGCGGTTTGCCCGTTCTTATTTTCGTTTCAGCTTTCTGAAATCAGGACTTGGATTTTTGTCGACATTTGTCTTCGCGGTGTCCGCTTTTGCTTGCATTATGTGTATGATTGTCGAATGCATGGATGCATGGATGTTATGCCTGCTAGTTTTGCAGAAAAACCCTGCCCTTGCTTTTTGTTTGTGCTGAATCTTTGCTTGCACCGGATGCAGCGATAGATGCGATAAGAGTCTAGCCCCGATGTAAATTTCATTTTTGCTTGTCCCCTGATGAGGTTGCGGTATGATCGCATCTTGCATAACCGAGACTTACAAAGCAATTAGGCACGAAGTTTGGCCCCGCGAGCGCCGCACGAGAACATGAGTAAACGCGATCCGAGTCGCGCCCTTGCACGCATTCACGCACGTCGACTCGCTCACCCCGAAAGGAATCACGGCGGAACCATCATCCCGTACGAGCATGATGAGGTGCCACTGAGTCGGCCTGTCCTGCACGTGCTCATGCGTGGTGACAATATCCCGACCCGCGCTGGCCCATCGGCAATGATACCATGATGCGATCTTGAAACTCAAACTCGTCTTATGACCCGGATTATTTCACCCCTATAATAAACGAGCTCATAAGGACCCGATACCCTTGTCACACGGAGAATCGGCTATGTCCGCGGGAATTCCACTGTGCCACCACTAGTGACCCTCGGTGCTCCGATTTCCCTTCCCCCGACCACACCTATTACTTCACCCACCCAGGATTCGTTGAGATCACCACCAGTTTCCCTCCTTTGCGCCTCCTTCTCACGTACCATCAACTCAGTGTCATTCCGTGGCCGTCCATAGCCCCCTATTGACCCAATACGTTTTGCGTGAACTGCCGATGCAACGGCACGCAGAGCACTCAGGAATTCCGAAGGCCCAATCCAGGCACGCGGCGGCCTGCATCGCGTGGCGGCCCCAGACGGCCTAACTTTTCATGACCACCTCCACCACGGAGGAATTTTCTCGTAACCCGTCGTCCAAAGTGTCCTGGTCCCTTGGCACTTTGAGACCCTTGCGTGCGCACCCCTTGTTTGCCCAATTACATTCATATCCTTAAGACTCCCCTACTTCCCCCAAAAATCCTTGGCACACCCTTTTTTCGCACTTCTAGGGCCACACCCCACTCCGATAAGGAAGTCGCGCTGGGCGTGAGGTTGGTATCGGAGCCCGACACGTGGCTAGGGCCTTAGGATTGATAGCCCGTTAATTAGGCGACCTGGCTAACTGTGGGCGACCTCGCCCTCGGAACGCGTATAGACGCGACCCTATCGTCACCAGAAGCAGATCGCTTAACCGACGAGCAGCCAATATGGCTGCCAACGTGCAAAATCTAGTTCCACGACAAAATGCTAATCCACCTAATCAACCTGCCCTACGTGCACGAGCTCCCATGTCACCACCAGATCTCTATATGTTTGATCCAGCGCACCATCTCACAGGAGCATGGCTGGCCACGCTTAGAGCACAGCAGTACGATGATCACGAAGCACAGATAAACATTTGTGCTCGAATGGGAGGAGACGCTCATCATTGGTATAGTACCTATGTATGGGTGGATCTCCCGACTTTCGAGCGGGACTTTTTGAACCGATTCGATTATGTCTACCCTGAGCAAGCGCTATACATGATCAAGGATCGAGTGCAATAACCGCTCGAATCCGTTGCGGAATATCGAAACCGGTTCTACCGAATGTTCGTAAAAACTGAGCGAGGTGAGCAAGTAGGGAGAGATTTGGTCATTGACGGACTCCGCAGTCGGACAATAAGGGTTAAGTTGCGAAAGCAGTTTTTCCCCATCCCCCGTACGCTACAACAAATTATGGCCGCCGCGGAAGAAATGGGATGGAAGTTCGCAGCGAACTTCCTGGAAGGAGAAGATTACCCTGGAGACGGAGATTCGACCGAGCTCGCTCGAGCAAGAGCAGAGTTGGCTGCTTTACAGAACAAATTTGAAAACATTGGGTTTGTATCAGGACCTGTCACCTATATGGAACAGATAGGCCCCAAACGAGTAATCCTAAAACCCCGAGCATCTCTGCTCCTATGATGCCCCCGCCCGTCAGGGCATTACCCCCGCCGCCGGTATAGGCCCCTGTACGATCAAACGAATCAGCGGCCATTTTCGAACTAACCAAAACTTTGATTAGTTTGATCCAAGAAAGCAAAAAGGAACAACGAGAGCACAATGCTCGGCTGGAAGCCATGATGAGGAACATGCGACCTATTGCGGTGCGTGCCCCTCCGATGCAACAAGGATTAGCCCCCGCCCCTGCTCTCGAAGGAGCTGTGAACAATCTGAATGTTTGCTACGCCTGTCATCAGCCCGGACATCTAGCCCGTGATTGCCCCCACCGACCCCCACAACAGTGGATCGGAGACGCACCTATGGCTGCGTCCCCCATCGCCAACGGACCTGGACGAGTCGGGGCCTTGATGGAAGAAGTAGAGGGTGGGGGAAGTACCCTGGCCACCACGGAAGAGGCCGCCGAGCTAATTCCGCTAGATCAGTTTCTCCCCACAGTTTTAATTTTTTCCTCATCTGCCGAAACGAGCTGATCTTTCTCGGTGAGCATGATCAGATCGTTTTTCCTGCCTGCCCTTTCGACCACTCTCAGTGAAATAGCCAACATAGTTGCTCCCGAGTCTATAATTGCGTTGTAAGGAATTCCCCAAATTTCTATATCGCATTCTGCGGATTTCCACGGAATGGGTTTAATCCGTAGGAAGTGATCGTCTTTCTGAATTAATCCTAACCGTATCGGATCCGGAGTGCTTGTTGGGTTTTCTTCTGGCGCGGGGCCTTTGGCTTTTACGTTTGGTGCTCGGGCGAGGGCGAATCGCTTTCGATTCGCTTTGCAATGCTATAACATTCGCTCGTTGGCTTGCTCGGAGATCGAGAGTAGGTGACCGATCGGAAGGGGAATCCGATGGTCCAAAGCTTGGATGATGTTTAATACATCGATCTCTCCTGTGACGAAGGTGGGTCCTCCCGACTCCATTTCTCCTAAGGACGGTCGCCACTCCGCCACCTCTTTTGGTTCTGGCGCTCGTCTGATTGTTCCGATCATTCCTAGCCCAGGATATACCAGAAAAGTACACGCGCTTCGGGATGTCGTAGTATTAGATGTTAATACGTACGACGTTCTTTTCGGACTTCCTGCTCTTGTGGCGTTACGAGCAAACCTAGATTTCGAACGACGATCGATCGTCCTCCGAAATACAGATGGAAAACCCTACGCTGTGCCCATGCGATTGACCCTTCGCACTACTATTAACTCGGTTCCGCGGGTTTCGCCGATGATGGCAGGGACTCTCCGCATGATCTCCTGGGACGAGCCCGCAGAAGGGAAGCCATCAACTGATGATGCGGAAAGCAGTGACGAAGATGATCCGGAGATATTGAAATTGGTACGACAATGCGTTTACTACCCGCCGCCCAAAACGATAGCAAGAACGATGCAACTGACCATCCGAAAAATTCAAAGGACCAAGGCGATGATCTTAGGCGAGCCCGTCGTGCAGATTTCGAGGATGGTCGTTTCTTTGGAACCCCCTCAAACTCTGTACGAAGGGATCGCCCCTCTCCTCGCCCGGTACAGCGACAAGAAGCATTAATGTGATATTACGGATCTACCCAAGTCCTTACTAACCTCGGCCAAAGAAGTTACATTGCTACGCTTGAGGGCGGAAGCAAGCTCTCTGGAACCCCCTGGGCGTTTTGAAGCAGAAACATACGGACTGGGGATAAAAATCGCAACTAAGGAAGTGTCATGGCAGGATGTTTGTGACGGGATTACCCCAGAAGGACACGTGGCAATCCGAGAAGAAGATGCTCAGATGATGGCCACGGTGTTCTCCTGGCGATCGGATCATTCATTCATCTCGGCGCCTCCACCCGATTCGACAAAACAATCGAACATGAAACAAATTGACGTTCGGATCTGGGACCAACTTTTTGAACTGCACGTTCCACAATATGTACCGGATGAAATCCACCGGGTGATTGCGGATATTCCAACGGAATACGAAGGAGCAATTAGTGTGTCAGACGCTGACATCGGGTTGTCGTTAGTAATCCAACATGAAATTCAGACAGGAAATCACTCCCCGATTCATTGCAAACCTTATCGCTATTCCTTGATTGAACGCAAAAAGGCTCTCGAACGAATTCGGGAGTTCGAAGCCAGCGGTTGGATTGAACCCGCTACCGGACCTTGGTCCTTTCCCGTAGTATTAGTGCCAAAGAAAAACGGGGCGATTCGCATTTGCATTGATTATCGCAAGCTGAATGAAATCACGATCAAAGATGTGTATCCCCTCCGCCGGATTGACGATCTGTTGGATGCGATTGGGTGCGCTAATTATTTCAGCAAGTTTGATATTGGGCATGGCTTCCATCATATTCTGGTAAGGGAAGAAGATCGATCGAAAACGACCTTTGTGTTGTTTGAGGGCACGTGGCAGTGGGTGCGGTGTCCAATGGGGATTTGCAATGCACCTGCCACGTTTCAGCGAGCGATGAACATGACGTTCCAGAACTTTGTCAACAAGACACAGCTGACACAAGGGATGATTAACTTATGCGCGATCGTGTATATGGACGATATCCTGGTCTATTCGAAAACCTATCACGGGCACACGCAACATATTGAATGGACATTGGGCGCACTGAGAGACGCTGGGTTCAAAATTGCGCTTGAGAAGAGCGAATTTTTCCTCTCGGAAATTTCGTTCTTGGGCTATGTCGTGACACGTGGAGGACTGCGGCCAGACTCGAGAAAAGTTGTGGCGGTAAAGGAAGCTTCGGTTCCCACGTCACTGACGCAGGTTCAAGCCTTCTTGGGACTAGCATCGTATTACCGACGCTTCATCAAGGGCTTTGCCGCGATTGCACGACCAGTAACGAATTTGTTACGGAAGGACCAGCCTCTCGGCTAGGACGCGGAGTGCCAGCAGGCCTTCGCAACCCTCAAGGACGCTCTGGCAACGGCCCCTATTCTGATTCGACCAGACTCCTCGAAGCAATTCATTCTCATCAGGGACTGACAACCGGAAGCTATTTCCGCTATTTTAGAGCAGAAGGGGAACGATGGTCGCGAACACCTCATCGAGTACGCGTCACGAACCGTGTCGGACGAACGAAGGAACGACTCCGCACCTCAAGGCGAATGCTATGCGGTAGTTTGGGGAATCCAGCACTTCCATCCGTATCTCTACGGACAGAAGTTTTGCCTCGTAACGGATCACGAGCCTCTGCTAGCGCTGAAGAAACTCACCAACTACACGGGCATGATTGGCCATTGGGCGGTGCGACTACAAGAGTACGACTTCGATATCGTCCATCGAAAGACAGAACGACATGGCAACGTGGACGGGCTGACACGTCTGCACCGACCTGGCAAGGTACCAAAGGGCGAGGAAATTACACCGTGGAAGGAGCCGGACCTAACCAACGAACCTAAGTACGGATAAGTGGCAGTCCTCCCACGTGGCAAGAAGCAAAACGGTGGCGATGGGTGACGGAGGTAACCCCACTACCCCTCTCTCCCCCCCTTCCTCTTCGTCTCTCCTCTCCCTCCCTGACAAATTTTGCTATTTTTGCGAAGCCATCTCCCGCGTCTATTCGGTCTCCATGCGTCCTAACGGGGAAGGATATGCGGAATGGATAGATTGTTGACAGTGTGTCGCACGAGCCCATGGCTCGTGCACCCAATACAGAAACGATAGTAAACCGTGGCTGTGCCCCTTGTGCCGGACCAACAAGATTCCGACCGAGGCTCGCTTTTTGGACGCCACGTCAGAAGGGTTGGAAAAGACCCGGAAGTTTAGAAGGGCCGAAGTATGGACGGATATTGCCTTAATTGCCACCCTAGTAGGTAACCCCCTCCAGGATTTCACCAAGGAAGACCGGAGGAGGGCCAACGAAAAGGCTCAGGATTACCGATGGATAGAGGGTAGATTAGAAAAACGAAAAACGAACGACAGTGGGATTTGGATGATAGTGCCGCATCCGTTCATGTGGTACGACTGGGTTAAGACAGCCCACGAGGAAACTGCGGCCCATTTTGCCGTACGAACCACGGATTCCACTTTCGACAAAAATGAGTGGTATTGGTCCAATATCTGCGACGATGTGAAATACATTGTCGCCAACTGTCAGGTCTGCGCCGGTGACAAGGCGTCGATTCAGCTGCCAAGATCGATAGTGCCCACGGTTGTTGAACGGCCATTTCAAAGAGTGAGCATGGACACTACCGACATAATGGTGGCCCCTGACCCTAATAACTGCGAATATTCAATCCTATTGGTATTTGTCGACCATTTCTCGAAATGGATCGAAGCGTATCCTTGTCGCACGCGGCAAGCCACGAAAATCGCGCGATATGTCAACCGCTTCCTCGGAATGCATCAGGATATGGAAGAGATCCTGACCGATAACGGGGCTGAATTCAGAGGAGAAGTGTTAAAGAATCTGGTCATACATGGTGTCGCCATACGGAATACCGCACTTTACATGTCACAATCCAATGGGCTGCTCGAAAACGCCAACCGGGTGATAAGGACCGCATTGCGACGAAATAACGTGGCACGGGATCCGAGGCCCTGGCCAGCCCCACGAATCGACGGGGCTAAGTCCCTTCCAATTAAGGACCAATAGCGTCGCTTGCGTTTCAATACCAAGCCTCCCAGACGAATCTTCATTGAACCGACGGCCCACCAGGGCCACGGCTAGGCACAAGGCCAAACAACATCTAGAGCTAATGGAACGGTCACTGCCCAGGCTGGCCCGAAAACAACAGAAAATGACCGAACTAGCCCAAGGTCGACAGGTCCGAAGTTACGAGGCCCGAAATCGGAATGCGGGTCCACGGCCCCAGTACAAATTGGGGGACGTGGTGCAGGTGAGGAAATGTGCTCGCCAGGGTAAGCTAGCGCCACGATTCTTCGGGCGATATCGCGTGATCGAGCTCGGCCCCAACGGCGTGGACACTGTGCGTCTCGCCCCGGAAGCCTGTGGCAGCCGATCGGCCCGCCCGATCACACGCCACGTGTCCTATCTTCGCCTCCTCCCCTCTGCTCCATCTCCTTCTCCCTCGATCTCTCCTTCCGAGGAAGCCGAAGACAACGACTCTGACTCTCCGCCATCCCCCTCTTCCTCTTGCTCCCTCTCTGCCTCTTCGTGTCCATCGCCATCGCCATGAGTTTTCTGGAGGAAAGAGCCCTCAGCGAAGCATCGCTTGCACCCCGTGATCGATTGATGATCCGGCAAGTCTATCATCCCCACCTCAGTCCAGATCTTCGGCGGCTTGCGCACTTTTTTTGCACGGAAGGCGTGTATGCAGCGGCGGTGTTCAGAATTGAGGGCCGACCCAACGCAGTGGTACTGGCCGAGTCAGTAGCAGTTCATCAGCGAGCGATGTAAGGTGTCACCCGCATATCGGTCGTCATCAACTTTCGTGGCGATCTCTCCACGCTCCTCCCTTTACGACATTCGGCGGTGAGGACATCGCTGCGCGCGTGGGCAAACGATCTGGTCGCCGAGTGGRCCCAGCTTCTGGCTCGCCCCGGGGACACGGTCGCGCCGACACGAGCGATCAAATACGACGGCCTTCAGATGTACCAGCGTGATCCGCCGGCGGTTCTCCCTGTTGTTGTTCCCTTCCCTCGCCCCCAATGAGTCTCTCTCCGATCTCCGTTTTCTATCTCCCCTCCACCTTCCCCACCTTCTGGCAGTCCGATATCCACCCTCGCCTTTCCTACTGCCTAACGATCCTTGTTGTCCCTGACGTTCATCCCCCACACTGGAAAATGTGGCGCAAAGACTTCGTCGAGCTTTCACTGTGCTTGGTCGAGGTGCGGCTGGCGTGGACCGAGGACGAGGCGCGCCCGCCTTGCATAGAGCGCCTGAAGTTGTTGTTCATCCAGGCTTGGCGAACCAACGTGGAGGGAGAACTCCTCGTGTTCCTGTTCGGTACAGTACGGCCCGGACATCAGGAACTCCTCGCGCAAGAACTCGCGATCCCGGTAGCGCAGCTGGCGGACGATCTCTCTCTCGACATCATCTCGCAAGACGACCAGCACCCGATTCCTCATGTGCTTTCTCGCACGTTGACACCGTATCTCCAGTGGTCGGCTTGTGTGGAGGGAGCCGCAGAGCACATCCCGCCGTCACAGCAACAGTATTTGGATCCCCGGACGGTTTGTGATCCTGGCTTCTTCAAGCATCCCACGGCAGAGCAGCTTGCTGCCATTCGAGAGGAAGAAGAGGAGGAAGAAAGCACTGAGAGTGACAAAGTAGAAGACGAGCGGGAAGAAAGTGGCGAAAGCGACGAAGTACTCGGGGAAGAGGACGAAACCCCCGAAGAAGGAAGCTATAGCGAGCATAGCGAGGGGGAGCAGAGCGAAGAAGAAGAAGAAGACGATGAAGGAGAAGAGGAGAACGAAGAAGGATCTGCGGAATCAAAGTGGGAAGCTGTGCCGGAAGAAGCGTTGCGCACGGGCACGGAGGCTGAAGATCCGGAGGCGGCCCGCAAAAGAGAAGAAACCGCGGCCGGGAAGAGGGAACTAGAGTTTGCGAGCGGGGCAAGCTTGCACGTCCACGACGACCCAAACCAAGATCCGAAGCCGCCCCGACCAGAACATGGCGACCTCACAGCCACGACTCCGACCCCATCAACACGGCGACGAAGTCGATCCCCCTCCTCCCCAACCCGTCCCCCAGTTCGCCGACGTACCGATACGGGCGATCAGCCTTCGTCCCCGATTACTCTTTCGCCATCCTCTTGACTACCTTACCCTCAGCCAGCTCACCACCCCCATCATGTTGCCCTCCAACCCGTTTTCCCGCGATACCTTCCGCCACTTCTATGCTGCTCACCTCGCTATAGTAGTGCACCCCCACCCCTCCATTCAGTGCGCCGTCCCAACCTTCTGCCTCCATGTTTTGCTCCTTAGTGTTGCGAAGCGAGGCCACAATATGATCGAGGTTTATTGCATAGTAACGGGGACCATCCCCGCCTGCGAAGATCGAGATCGTTTCCGCGCGGCACTTTTCCGAACTCTCACCACCCTCTATCCTGATTACCTCGCGTCCCTCCCTCACACCGGCAACCATTTCCCCCGCTTCCACCGCATCGTCCGCTACCAAGCGCTTCCAGAATCTGCAGCCGGGATGGAAAGGTTCCTGCMCCCGCTACCCCTAAGCCCTCCACCCCGCCATGCCGCCATGCACCGGCTCCCTTTTCCGCTTCCAGTTAATTACTGATGCAACCGGTAATGGGCACGTGTCGCGGCGACGGCACAAGAAAGATCCCGTCCTTGGATCGTCGAGAGCCCAATCTGAGGAACTAGTAGAAGAGCAGAACTGCCAAGTTGGATGACGTCCGCACGCAATCGAACGGTAAGTGGGATAAAGGAAAGTGCTCTGCGTGTCGATCGATTAGAGAAATCGACACGTGTCAACAAGCAAGCAGGAGCTTCTTAGTATTGGAACCCCCTGGGCGTCACATATGTGACGAAACCACTTTCTGTTACGCGCGAGTTTCTGCGCAGTTGCAACGGGGGGTCCTAAGCTGGGAAGATTGGGCCAATTACGAAAAACCGGGATCAGTGGAAAATTGCATCAGTACCCTTGCTTCTTCGTCTTTTTCATCGCTTCTTCAGGGCTGGGTGTGTCTTGGGACGGCCGGTGGAGCGATTGGTCGAATGGATGTCTGGCGCGTCGCCATTCGCGCGCGCGAATTAATAAATGTTGACGTCGTTTCTTTCGGTTCGGTTTCGATCTTTTGGGCGCGGACATCGCGCAAGAAATTGCTGAGCTCTTTTTAATTTCCTTTTGAAACCTTTTTAAATTTTTGTCGAGCCCCGATGGCTCTCGAAATTTCGGACTTTCCTTCTGGAATTTGTGCCTTTTGCTTTTTCGCATTAGATAGGAATTTAGGAATTTAGTAATTAGGATTTTTCCAGCCGCGCAGCGCTTTTTGTTCACGCGCTTCTTCGCGCGGCTGCAACGGAACTCTAATTAATCGGCGCCCATAATCGTTGGTGTAACTGTAATTTAAAGCAGGCGCCATTGTAACTGTATCTTTCTTCTTGCGCTTCGTCTTTCCCGCCCTCCCTCTCTTCCTCTTGCTGTGATTTTTGTGAACCACGGTTTGCATGCTCGGATCGATGCGTGGAGAAGGGCTATGTCCCCCACGCCGCGGCCCGATCATGCAGAACGCAGGCGCCCCCTCTCTAATCCCCGCTCTAAGTTCTGGTAATTCCGTGTCCTTCGCGCATGCATGCACGCCATAAATTTCGGTTGCGCGATTAGTCAGCTCTCTTAACTCGTTGTTGGAAGCTCGGGGTTGCGCGATCAGGAAGGGTCGGCACACGACAGAAGTAAGAGGTGAGTAGAGTAGGAGTTGGGCGACCCGACGGGCTGGTGCCGAACGCGAGGGATTAACGTGGGCCACGACGGACTATGGGCACGGGCGAATTCGACGGGTGCGGGAGGACTAAGCGGGGTGACAACTGCGTGGGTTGGTGCGTGACGACAGACTGTCCGCATCGGAAAGAGAGAAAGAGAGGAAGAGAGAGTTGAGGATGATGGACGTGGATTTGCGGTTTCTTTGTCTCTTTCCCCTCTTCACCTGTGTACATACATTTTGATTACGGCTCCGGGCGGTTTGCCCACACTTGTCTTCGCGATGTCCGCTTTTGCTTGCATTATGTGTATGATTGTCGAATGCATGGATGCATGAATGTTATGCCTGCTAGTTTTGCGGTAAATCCCTGCCCTTGCTTTTTGTTTGTGCCGAATCTTTGCTTTCACCGGATGCAGTGATAGATGGGATAAGAGTCTGGCCCGGATGTAGATTTCGTTTTTGCTTGTCCCCAGATGAGGTTGTGGTATGATCGCATCTTGCATAACCGAGACTTACAAAGCAACTAGGTGCGAAGTCCGGCCCCGTGAGCGCCGCACGATAACACGTGTAAACGAGATCCGAGTCGCGCCCTTGCACGCATTCCCGCGCGTCGACTCGCTCACCCCGAAAGGAATCACGGCGGAACCATCATCCCGTACGAGCATGATGAGGTGCCACTGAGTCAGCCTGTCCTACACGTGCTCGTGCGCGATGACAATATCCCGACCCGCGCTGGCCCATCGGCAATGATACCATGACGCGATCTTGGAACTCAGACTCGTCCTATGACCCGGATTATTTTACCCCTATAATAAACGAGCTCGTAAGGACCCGATACACTTGTCACACGGAGAATCGGCTATGTCCGCGGGAATTCCACTGTGCCACCACTAGCGACCCTCGGTGCTCCGATTTCCCTTCCCCCGACCACACCTACTACTTCAACCACCCAGGATTCGTTGAGATCACCAACTCAGTGTCGTTCCGTGGCCGGCCATAGCCCCCTATTGGCCCAATACGTTTTGCGTGAACTGCCGACGCAACGGCGCGCAGAGCACTCAGGAATTCCGAAGGCCCAACCCAGGCACGCGGCGGCCTGCGCCGCGTGGCGGCCCCCGACGGCCTAACTTTTCAGGACCACCTCCACCATGGAGGAATTTTCCCGTAACCCGTCGTCCACAGTGTCCTGGTCCCTTGGAACTGTGAGACCCTTGCGTGCGCACCCCTCGTTTGCCCAATTACATTCATATCCTTAAGACTCCCCCACTTCCCCCAAAAATCCTTGGCACACCCCTTTTCGCACTTCCAGGCCCACACCCCACTCCGATCAGGAAATCGCGCTGGGCATGAGGTTGTGCGTCACAATACCGAGTGTTGTTGTCTATCCTCGTTGTCCATGGTCACGGGTATCTTGGTCTAATGGAGTGGGATCCAGGTATTCGCCCTGGGTTCAGTTGTGGCTGGCATTGCAGTTACCTTAGTACGGGCTTCTCGGGGTGCTGGAACTGGCTCCAGGTGTTAGCTCTGGATTCAGTTGAGGCTGGCAGAGCAGTTACCTTAGTATGGACTTGTGGGGGTACTGGAACAGACTTTAGGTGCTGGACTTGGGGGGTCCAGTCGTGGTTGATATAGCAGTTACCTTAGTACAGACTTATCGGGGTACCGGGACAGGTACTGGTCCAGAGGGTTCTAGTAGTGTGGCTGGCATAGCTGTCACCTCAGTGCAGACTTATCAAGGTACCAGAACGGGCTCCATGTACAGGTCCAGGGTGGTGTAGCTGTCACCCTAGTACTGGCTAAGATCCTACAAGGGAACGGAGGGTCTTCAGCTGTCTGTCTCATACTGCAACTGGCCTAGTTACTAGGCTATCAATTGGGATATCAACTCGTCTATCAACTAGGACATCAACTTACCTATCAACTATGGGTATCGATCCCCCTATCCACTAGGCTGTCCATTAGGCTATCTAACTAGACTGTCAACTAGTCTATCAACTATGATCTTAAACCACCAGTACCTCGCCCAGCTGAAAAAAAAAAGTCGCGGCCGTTAATGCGCCGCGACTTTCGGGGGTCGGGGATTTGAAGGACCGGTAGGAGCTCATTTACTTTAGAAATTAAAATAACCCCCTCCCAAAAAAAAGGACATACCACTTCAAAAAACAAGAAAAAAAAAACGAAAAAGAAACAACAAAATTCAAGGGCGCGGGGAGGGTTCTCTCTCTCTCTCTCTCTCTCTCTCTCTCTCTCTCTCTCTCTCTCTCTCTCTCTCTCT
>BFEA01000049.1:2964672-2977912 GCA_003427395.1 Chara braunii
TTTTTTTTTTTTTGTGGGGAGCAGCTCGTGCTGGGAACCGGGCCCAGCGTCCCATATCGAATTGTACAGATCATTGAGAACATTTGAGATTATTTGAGATACCGGGGCCATTACCCGGCTTCGGCTGAAATCAGTCTGTGTATATCTAATGATCTATTAAGGAACTACTCATGCAATAGGCTGCCACAGAGGTCCTACGAATGCTCACAACCCTCAGGATCCCTAACAAGTCCTTCTAAGACTTTCCAACACAGTCTTACTAGAGGATGGCCAGGTTGCTCCAATCTATATTGGTGGGGAGCTAAGGTAAATGTACTTTTGCAGCCAGAATGTATTTTGCGGACGACTACCGTCTTTTTTTTAACCCAAAAACAAGGTGCATACCTTGTATACAAATAGAGAAGATATGGGGTAGCTCGTATTCGAATACAAGGTACGTACCTTGTAGAAAGAATTTTAGGGTGCAACTTTCCTAAGGCGACAGGGGAAATAAAAATAAAAATCTAGTAAATATTAGTAATAATATCACACACAGAATACAGTCGACCGTCCCCAGGATGGGGCTGCAGCCTGCAACGTGAAATTCTTTTCTTTTTTCGTTTTTTTTTAAAAGAACACGTTGATTCCACAGTGTAGTGAAGTTCTTGAGCTTGCGTGAAGCACGAAATTCGACATATGTCAGGAGATTTTCGACATTCCCTCTTTCGACAGAAAAACCCTCTTCGCCACACAGCATGTCCAAGTGAAGAACTCACGAGTCGTATGCATAAAAGAGACAAACTGGGGTGAAGATAGGACAAGGGTTGGTGCGTTCTCTTTTTCGACATTCGTGCAAGAATTCAACATCCCATCCGAGGACTGTTGATAATGTCCAAGTTGCAGGCTGGGAAAAGAGCCCGTCTCGAGAGGAAGTGTCGAAACCCTTTCCCTGACAGCTCCTGAATTTTTTTTGCGTCTCGGATTTCGACATGCTGTGTGGCGAGGAGAAAATGTCGAAAATTCAGTTTTCGACATTGGTGTGGCGAGGCCCGTAGACTTCTGGGCCTGGCTCCATTACTCTCGACATGTGCAAATCAAGAGTGAATTTTCTGCTAGAATGTGGAAAGATACCCGTTTATCATTTTTGTCTTCGTTGCAAATTGTGAGTGAAGATTACAGCCAAAAAAAAAAAAAAAAACGAAATATCTCAGACAAAGCACACCTAGAATACAAGGTATGTACCTTACATTCGAGGGTTCGAAATATAACAGCGATTTCTCAGAACCCATTTTTTGGAGGTTACTTGAAAACAAGGTACATACCTTGTTTTCGGGTTAAGACGGTAGCAACCAGTGATTTTTATTTTTATTTTTTAGATCAGATATTAAACTGATCAGAACAGATACTACCCTTGATCTTAGCAAAAGGCCGAGAAAGGATCTTTTTTTCTTCTTCACTGGACTAGTTTTCAACAGCAGATTGGCACTCAATATACATTCCCTATGCTTTTCAGAATCTCTGTTTCAAACCACCAGTACGCAGCCAACCTCCAGCGCCAGTACAAAAGCCCCAGCCTTGCAGTCTGAAACTTGTCGCCACAAGAAAACGAATTGCCGAAACAAGAAAACGAATTGCCGAAACGTCAAACACTGGGCCTGCCGTTGATAAATTGGATCGACGGTCTCTTTTTCGTTCTGCGCTTCCGGAATTCGAGGTGTCAGGCCTGCGGCGCAGGTGCCCGTGTATTGGTTTTTTAAACCGTCAGCGCCAGTACAAAGGTACCGGCCTAACATTTCAAAGACTCAGGGCTACCGGAGCACAACGGGTGGCGGCACAAGCCAGGAAAGAAAAGAAGTGTACCATTAGGGGTTCAGTAAACCTTGGCATGCAGTGCGGTGCGGCCAGGCCCAAGTGTACTGGTGTGGTTCAAACACACCAAGTCCTGTGTGGGGCGCAGCCTACCGAGCTGAAACGGCTGGGGGCATGAGGCAAAACAAAAAGAAGAGAAGTGCCCACTCTGATTCATTCTTTGAAATTTTATTGGCATGTTGCAGAAATCTCCACCCGGAAAGAGGGGCTCAGGAGCACTGGTGGTTTTAACCACCGCCAGTACATCCAAACTTCTTTTCCCTCCGAAATTCTCGGATTGGCTTGATTACAATTCTCAAGTTTGCACGGGCAATGTACTGACGGCTTAAAGCACGAGTCCATTCCAGGCAACTTGTTCTGGTGTGGCGGACCCGCCTCAAAAAGACGGATCAGGGGCTTCCAGACAGAAAAGGCAGAAAGCGCCTGGCAATTTCGCAGCCGCACTTGGTTTCTTCTAGCGCCGGGTAGCAGAGCGCATACCAAAAAAGACATTCCCACCGCCATCCCCTCCCCTGCCAAACCGACCCGCCAGCAGCACATATACACCACAACATTTGAGATGCATTGGCGACCAGCAGCCGTTTGGAGATCACTACAACATTCTACTTCATAATTTGAATTGGCTTCATGGCGTTCACACTGTAAAGCAATACGGATTAGGATCATAAACTTCAAATGCCAAGTTTTGGACCCATTCATAAAAAAAAAACAGAAGAAAAAAGTATATCATGGTCACATCATGGCTAATAATTCATAAATTCAAGAGTGTTGTGAGTGCTCCCCGGGCCATAACACGGGAAGGAGTCAAAGAGTGCATCCCACGGTGTTTTTTTGACTTGTCGGTGAAACCGGAAACAAACTGTTGCTCGCCAGAATGGATAAAGAAGCCAGCGCCATAAGGCCCCTTTTTTTATCTCTTCTCTTCTCTTACTCTTTGTAAGCAAATAGCAGGTCTCGTGTGACATTTCCACGTGAAACCCGCCTTCCAGTGTTGGGGAACAAGCGAGACAAGAGGTGGGCCCAACAAAAAGAAGAGTTGCGCTGGAGTGTTGAGGAGTCAGCAGCGAAGCGTTTCATTGGTGAAGGCACGACAGTTCCACAACGAGGGAAAATCGATGCCATGGCACCGTTTCGAGTCTGCCTGAAGTGCAGCGGTTCCAGAGGAAAGCACGAATGCTCGTGTGGGCCAGGGGGACGTCCCCCCAAAGGTTTTGGCACACAGGGCCGGAGTAGCGAGTCACCTTTCGTGGGTTGTCAGCAATCAGCATCGTCTGCTGGAGGAAGAGAGGGAGAGAGAGAGAGAGAGAGAGAGAGAGAGAGAGAGAGAGAGAGAGAGAGAGAGAGAGAGAGAGTTTTCCATCGATAGGATGAGCAACGCACCGGCCAACAGTTAAGTCTCCAAAACTGCGACTGGCCTCACTCTACTTCCATCGATAGGATGAGCAACGCATCGGCGAACAGTTAAGTCTCCAAACTCGCGACTGACCTCACTCTACTTCCATCGATAGGATGAGCAAAATCGAATGAATCTTTCCCTAGGACATCGAAATATACACTACGACACATGCGTGCGCTGTCGTGCCCCCACTGCTTCCTGGGCCAGGTTCGATGTCCCTCCCCGGGCCGAGTGCAGTGGGTTGGTGGACTGGCAGGCTGTCACGAAGGATTTTTAGTAGGTGTAGGAATCATGTGAATACATTCAAAACTATAGTCTTTGTCATCCTCAATCATGCAGTCAAGTAGTTAGGGATATCCCTCCTGCCAGCGGCGACACGACTTAGAGTGAGGCGTTCGGGTTTATCGCCTGCACCTGACCCCATATAAAGGTCGGACTCGAGGTCACCGGAGTCTCTATTATCCAGGAGTCCTTCTTGTAGTCTTGAGTGTAACCTGTGTGATAAGGAGAATAAATAACTTAACGTCCCATGCATCATAGAACAAATGACACTGAAAGAATAAGAAGACCAGAAATCAGACTTTGCAAAATCATGACCAGAGACACGAGACTGAAGAGTAGTACACAGGGAATACAAGGAGCAGCCATTGGAGAGTTGCGGTCACTGATAAATCATAATAATATCATAATATATCGCAGTGGCTAGAAGGAAAGAGTATCAATCGATAATGATAAGTGGTACCCCCTCATGAGTAGGCCCTACTGTCTGGGACTCCACATCCGGTAGACGCTGGTCTTCCTCATCATTAAGAACTCGAGTTGTTATCAACTCTGGGACCACATAGCTGATGTCAAGAGGCGTTGTCGGATCAATCTTGCTGATGCATGCCATACATCTTGCCATCTCCTCGTTCGCAACACTCCTGAGGTAGAGCTCCTCGGCAAGGGTGATATTGCCTGTAGCACCGATCAATATCTCAATACGTCCCTTGTCGTCAATGTAAACGTATGAAACCTCAGGGAAATGATCTCCATAAAATGACTTTCGAACAACCTGCATAACAAAGTCCGCTCCGACCAAATGACTGTAGCCATCTCCAAGATATGAGACTGGCCCTTCCCTTCTTCGGGGTCCAGCAATAGCCTCAGTCCTAGACTCGCCTGACATAAAGAAATCAGTCTCCCTCAAGTAAGTAACGTGCAATGAGATATGCAATCCGTCGCAAAGTCGTTGTCCATCGTGGTCACTTACCGGTCTCCAGCATTAAGCTATCAGCGATGGGATTAGTCTTTGTGGGTGTCCCAATCGAAGTAGTCACCAAGGTCAATGTCGCTCACGCTACAAGGGTCAATGTCAGACTCACCGGTCTCCGATCTCTGCGTGCAAGTAGTGATTGGGACCCCGGATCTCTCCTAATCCCTTGGTCTGCTCATCTATCCGCCTCTTCCCCCTGCTCCGTGCCTCACTTACGGGCTCGGGATTGCACCCATCAAAATCGAAGAGTACACTGTCAGGCGTTGAAGGTACGTGAGGGAACACCACATGCAGCCAGTTATCTCTCCTGCGAAATATGTAATCGGCGATCCTATCATGAGTGGTGCCCTTCACTCCTCCCTTCTCTGCCCCCTTTACCAAGTAGGTAACCACCAGGGTGTGTCTCGAAATAGGGGACTCATTGGCCCTGATGACGAATCTCTGATGTCCGACATGTCGATCATAGAACTTCTCAATTAATTTGCCCCACGTCGGGGCTGTCTCACGAGCACGGGCCAGCTTGGACAATGGCTACACCCGTGCCAGTCTAAGCGCTCCCTCCAATGTCTGGGCCCTCCTGAAAGGAGACAACAAAACAATGTCGAGGCCTGCCTGAGTGGGCTCGGCTGGACAGCAACCAACAACTCAATGGAAGAACCCACTTGAATGGGCCCGGCTGATCAGCAACCAGCAACTCGATGAAAAGGGTCCGCCTGTATGGGCCTGGCTGAACAGCAACCAGCAACTCAATGAAAGGGCTCGCCGGAATGGGCCCGGCTGATCAGCAACCAGCAACTCAATGAAAAGGGCCCGCCTAAATGGGCCTGGCTGAACAGCAATCAGCAACTCAATGACAAGGGTCTGCCTGAATGGGTCTGGCTGAACAGCAACAAGCAACTCAATGTAGCAATATCTTAAATGTATCTCAGCAGCAGATGGTCCCAGAATATGAGAACTGGGACTGTCAATATCGTTGCGGCAAAGGACGGAACAGCAAGGTGTCGCCTATATAGGGGCCATCCATAAATGTCGTATGCACTGGGACTGAACGATACGAAACTGTCTGGGGGGACTGGACATCGAATATCATCTGCGCAGGGAAAATACCGTCTGCGCAGGGACTGATCAACAAGGAATCAAATCAGCAAGAGTGGGATGCCACATCATTCCTTTTTTTTTTTTTTTTTTTTTTTTTAACAAAAACACTCCCCCGCCGGTGTTAGTGTTGCTGGAGAGGCTCCGTCTATTGGTGGGGAGCGTCACCTGATGGAAAACGGGTCTAGCGTCCCATAATCATGTTGAGATGGGAATATGTCAGAAAAGGCCGTGATGATAGATCCCTGCCAGCATTGATTACCCTGGCAGCCAGGGGATTAACTGAGCAGGAGGTAAGGAAGGGGGAACCTCTTCACCAGGGAATCGGTGCCAGAGTCCTACTGCTATACACTGGTTCTTCCCTCCCCTTACTATCCCTTACCTGCATTTTCTCTCTCTTAGTCTGCCGGTCCCATGTACAGAAAACGAGAATGACCAAGAGTAGGCAGTGTCTGCCGGCATTGACTGCCCTGCTACCCAGGGGATTGTGCAGTCCCCCTTCCCGCTAGTCATTAAAGTAGCCCGGGCTAAGCCGTATACAGTCCCCATCTAACCACACCTAGTGCCCAGCGGAGTCCATTCCGTACCACGTCATATCCACCAGGCAGTGGGACGGGGGAGGGAAGAAGTCTAGGAAATGTTCCGGTGATTTTAGAGGGATTGCAGCGTCCACATTAGTCCACCCATTGAAGCGCAGTTGGTAGTCTCTTATGATCTCCGGCCCTGATTGGTCCTCCCCTGCCGCTGTGATTTCTGTAGGTTCTCCCTTCCATTCCACATTACCTATCCTCCCTCCCTTTGCATCCCCAAGCCAGTTTGAGCTGAAGTCCTGAATTTGTTGTCTGACGTCTCTTGGTTTGTGAAGGAGTTGAATTCTTGCTTTGACCACATTCCATTTGGCAGTTATTTATGTCTGGATCTGTAGCTGGACGCTCTCTGTGAACTCAGGCCCTTCTAGCTGTGCCCCCTCCATTTCAAAGGTGCAGCGTCGATGCCAGAGTGCCCAGAGGATCGCCCGCCGTCCCATCCTGAGCATGTTTCCAGTGAACTCGTCCGTTTGCTCTGTCAGACCCACGGGCCAGGTTTCGCATAGCAGGGCCTTCCAGTCCCATGGCCACTGGACTTTTGTCCCCAGTTGATCCCACACTCTATCCCACCATCTCCATAACCAGAGTGCCCCAGGGCACTGGAGAAAGATAGTCTCTGGCCGTTTCCAGAGCGGGAACGCATTTGTGCAGAGTTTACACCATGGGAGAGCCCGCCCTTGTTGTTCCAGGGACGTTCTATCTATGAGCCAGTTGTTAGTTGGGAGACAGCGATGCTCTATCTGCCATTGGAGTGAGGCCCATTTAGCTGGCTTTTCTTTGACTGTTCTGAACCATCGTACGGGTCTCAGGTCCTGATTGCTAATATTGAGGTGGTTCCTCCAGCGTTCCCTCACCTGTTCGCGCAGTGCCGCCTTCGGTCTTAAGAGCCTGTAGGCAGATTTGACGGTTAAGGCATATAAAGACTTTGTGAATTTCTTGCCTTGCCTCCCTTGGACTGACCACGACCACTCCCCCGGATCCAGGGCCAAGTGGTGCAGGGGGGTGTTGGGGTAGTAGGCAATCCATTGTTCATCCTCGTGCAGCACTCGGATTCTATACACCTCCGCAATTTGGCATGTTAGGTCAGCGGTCGCTTTGGATGACGTTACCCTGTCCCACTGGTGAGAGCCGCACAACTACAGTCCCATCCCGGGGGCAACTGACGACCCTGCCCACTTGGCCTTGTCGGTCCCTGACTGCAACCCAGTCCAGTTCTTGCAAGGAGGGTCCTTTGCGGAGGATTTTCCACCATGTTTTTTTTTTTTTTTTTTTTTTTTTTTTTTTTTTTTTTTTTTTTTTTTTTTTTTTGTGGCCCCATGGACCATGGATCAGATATTAAACTGATCAGAACAGATACTACACTTGATCTTAGCCAAAAGGCCGAGAAAGGTATAGGATTTTCCACCATGCTAGAGGGACCATGTCTATTAATTTCTCCAGGGCTTCGTACGGTCGGTGGCAATACCGTAGCCTCTGCCATATCATTCCAACAGCGGCACTCAGGGATCAATCAAACAAGGCACATGGCCTCAAAAAACATCGGATTAGCAAGATATACATTCTCAAATTACCATACCAGCACGGCACACGTTCTAGAGCCTTCACGTCGCCTGAGGCACGCTCTGGAGTCATCATATCAACAAGGTGCGCGCTCTAGACTCGTCAACAGGGCGTACACTCTAGAGTCATCATACCAACAGAGTGCACACTCTAGAGCCTTCACCAGCTGGGCGCACACTAAATCAGCAACACTGGGCATGGGCGCAAGCTCAATCAGCAAGTTCAGGCACGGGAGCGCACTAGAGCGGCAATGCCAGGCATGGGCGCGCACTCAAACAGCCAGTTTGAGCCTGGGCGCGCACTCAAACACCCAGCTCGAGCGTGGGTGCATACTCAATCAGCAAGCTCGGGCTTGGGCGCGTGCTCAAACAGCCAGTTCGAGCCTGGGCCAATCAGCAAGCTCAGGCTTGGGCGTGTGCTCAAACAGCCAGTTCGAGCACGGCTCATACTCAATCAGCAAGCTCGGGCTTGGGCACGTGCTCAAACAGCCAGTCCGAGTCTGGGCGGGCATCGAATTATCGAGTTCAAGCTGGGGCGCGCACTCAGACAGGCAACTTGGGCCTGGGTGCGCACCAAAACATCAAATTCAAGCCAGGGCGCGCACTCAAATAGCGATACCGAACATGGGCGTGCACTGGAAAAATAAAACAGTAATTGTTACACAGATCCAAATAAAGAAACAATGAAGCGGTAATGTCACACAAATCCGAATAATAATGAAGTGTGCGAAAGTGCACAGGTCACGAGCAGAAGTGTCACACAGGTCCGGATAATAATGAAGCAGCAATGTCACCCAGATCTGAATAACAATGGAGTGAGCGTGGGCGCACAGGTCCAAGATCAGCGATGTCCCACAGATCTGAGTAGCAATGTAGTGCGCGCGGGTGCACAGTGGCAATCTAGGATCACACCGGATTGCACCAAACCGTCAAGTGCCAGATCAGAACCAGATCATGTTGTGCCAAACTGCCAAGTGGCGGATCATAACCAGATCATGTCGCGTCAGGCTGCCATATGGCCGATCAGAACTATACCAGGCCGCGTCAGGCTGCCAAATGGCAGATCAGAACCAAATCAAGTGGCGGATGAGAACCCAATCATGTTGCGCCAGACTGCCATATGGCCGATCAGAACCAATACCAGGCTACGCCAAGCTGCCAAATGGCAGACCGGAACTATACCAGGCTGTGCCATGCTGACAAATGGCAGGTCAGAACTATACCAGGCTGCTCCAGGCTGCCAAATGACAGATCAGAACTGTACCAGGCTGCACCAGGCTATCAAATGGCAGATCAGAACTATACCAGGCTGCGCCAGGCTGAAAAATGGCAGATCAGAACTATACCAGGCTGCGCCAGGCTAACAAATGGCAGATCAGAACTATACCAGGCTGTGCCAGGCTGCCAAATGGCCAATCATAATCACATCAAGCGGTGCCTGCCTGCCAAGCAGCAGATCAAGTCCATACCAAATTGCACCGGTCTGCCAAGCGGCGGATCAGATCCATATCAGTGTTGCACCAGCCTGCCAAGTGGCAGATCAAGTCGCGCCAGCCTGCCAAGTAGCAGATCAAGTCCATGCCAAATTGCGCCGGCCTGCCAAGCGGCAGATCACAGCCACACCGAATTGTGTGCAAGCGCGCACCAATCCTAATGAGCAGGTGCGCCGATCCTAATCAGCACGACTCACGTGAATGAGTGCAGTTTCCTGTCAGCAACAGCGAGTCTGAGGGCGTGTTGACCGAGGGCACGCTGTTCCTGACCAGCCAAGACACATAAGGGGGGGTCGCACAGAGAGAGAGAGAGAGAGAAGGAGAGGATGTGGGAGATGGGGCTATGACCTTGGCTAAAAACCTGACCTATGCCACTGCTGTAGCCCTCCCTTACCTCCTGCCTGCCTGGTCCTCGCTCATCTCTCTCCTCCCCTTGCTTGCTCCTTGCTCTAGTCCTGGTTTCGTCGTGCCAGCGCTTCTGCATTCTCGAACGTGTGTGTTATCTCTGTCTTGAGTGACACGGCCTCTCTTTTATAGTGGAGAGGCCAGGTGGCCGGGCCCAAGTGCAGCAGTCCCATGGTCGGGGCCAGAGCTCAAAATAGACCAGCTCTGTGCTAAAATTAGCACCCGTCCCGACCTTGGGATACGAACAGCCAGGCCCAGGCAGCCGAACAGTCAGTCCCACACTAAAAATAGTGTGGGACTGTGCTAGATTTAGCACGGGACTGGGGCAGGCCCAATCCTAAGTAGACGAACAGGTCCCACGCTAAAAATAGCGTGGGACTGTAATAATTTTAGCACGGGACTAGGGCAGGCCCAGTCCCAAGTAGACGAACAGTCAGTCCCACGCTAAAAATAGCACGAGACTGGGGCAGGCCCAGTCCCAAGTAGACGAATAGTCAGTCCCACGCTAAAAATAGCATGGGACTATGCTAATTTTAGCACGGGACTGAGGCAGGCCCAGTCCCAAGTAGCCAAACAGTCAGTCCCACGCTAAAAACAGCATGGGACTGTGCTAATTTTAGCATGGGACTGGGGCAGGCCCGACTTTGGGAAACGAAGAGTCAGTCCTACACTTAAAATAGCATGTGAGCCCATTTTAATTATTACTCGCACCTAGTTATTCATTTACGTGGCCGTTTGGGGCTGTTGCTTTTCCAACCGAGTTATGCGGTCGCGTCGGTCCGGTCCCAACCGGTCAAACTTAATTATTTCACTGTCCCTTGGTCTGTTTCAAATGTCGTTTGGGCCGGGCGCCACTACTTCGTCCCTTCGCGACGGTCCGGTACAAAGGGAGCAATCATGCCCCCTGAGCATTGTACCGCCGCACCGTTTTTTCCGTGTTTTCGGCCCCGGGCAACCCTTGGCGCAGATTTACGGCGTGGAGGCTGACAGCGTGGAGTCAACTTCCGTTGACGCAGCGCGTCGATGTTCTAGCGATAGATTCATTCGATTTTGCTCATCCTATCGATGGAAGTACCCTCTCTCTCTCTCTCTCTCTCTCTCTCTCTCTCTCTCTCTCTCTCTCTCTCTCTCTCTCTCTCTCTCTCTCTCAACAAATGATCATTTGTTGATCATTTGTTGAGAGAGAGAGAGAGAGAGATGCAGGACGTTCATGCCAAAATCGATAAAACTTAACGCTCATTGCGTCTGTTTTTTCTTTTTTCTTTTTTTTTTTTTGAAAACAACGACGGCCTTAAGATGTGACTAGGAAGCTGTCAGCCTCGGATGCGTCCCGCATGGCATATCGAGGAGATGATTCTGTGTGTGTGTGTGTGCGTGTGTGTGTGCGTGAGAAAGAGAGAGAGATCCGTTCAGTATTCATTCAATTTTGCTCATCCTATCGATGAAATCTTTCATCCAACTAGTAAGTCTCCAACCCTGGAACTCGCCTGAGGCTACTTCCATCGATAGGATGAGCAAAATCGAATGAATCAAACCCTGCAATCCCCTACAGGTATTGCCCTATCGTTTGTATGTTGGGGAATGATTTAATAATCCTGATGTGGAAATTGGATTGGGAAATGGATTTGCATTTTCTCTAATATCTCTGCTTATTAAACCACCAATACCTTCTGAAAGTGCTTCGCGTTAACGGCCGGCCAAAAGTGGAAATCGCGCTATCATACCAAATATCCTTACAAGGGTATTTCGTGTGTGTCCTGCAAGTCGCGCTAATGTGGCCCCGTCCGTAGAACGGCGCGCGTACGGGAGGAAGTTTAGGCCCTCGTCAGGGTGAGCGGCTCGCGCGGGGTATTGGTGGCAAGCTACGACTATGCGCAACATGAAAGGACGCGGCCTGGGTGTGCGCGACGTCACGGGTTGGCGGGACGCGAGACGTTTATTTATATTTTGTATTATTAATTGTCGTATTATTTTTATCTGTAGGCTTCGGCGCTTTTCTTAATTCGGACGGGACACCAGATTTAATGGCCGTCACGGCAGTCGAGGACCTTGAGTGTGCGCCTCGTTCGGCAGGTCCAAGTGTTCAGGATACTTGCGAAAGTCCTCTACCACGCTGTGACCACGAATAGGGCGCGCCCAGGGCTGAGTTTGTAATTGCACTTGAAGCAAAAGGGCAGGTAATGTTGAATGTATTACGACCCACATTTCGGGTCCGGTGAGATCGCATGGGGGTGTGTTGTATTCGCTGGATTGCCTAAGGTGCGATTGCAAATGATTTTCGTGATTGCACCGAAGTTACCCCTTTATAGCGTTATGGGGAGCCCCATAGCAGCCACATTCGTGCTCACGCCGCCAATGAGGGAACATGCGGGAGCGGTACCCACCAGCAGGTGCGATATCTGGTGCAGCGGGTGGGTAACTACCGGGCCAGGGGTCAGCCAGTAGCATATGGGCCAAGCTTCTTCAATGAGTCGGCCGCTGTGCCTCCCCTCCGGTCTCCTCCCCCTATGAGCGTCGGCGTGCCGGGCGCCGAGTTAGTGACAACAGGCTATACAGCCATCAAACAGCACAGCGGACGGGCAGGCCGGGCAGCTGAGGAGACAAGGCGGGGCAAGCTACGAGCGCTGAAGTAGGAGTAGCGGAGCGGTCGGGCGGCGCCAGGCAGCAGCGGGGAGGAGACTATGCAAGAGAGCATGCAAGGCAGAGGGGAACAACGGGTGTGGAGGTTGTTGTGGAGCGCAGCAGAGTACAAAGGGAGTAAGGCAAAGCGGAGCGCAGCAGAGTACAAAGGGAGTAAGGTAAGGCGGAGCGTTGCAGGTGAGGCAGGGCAGCTCCTGGGCGAAAGGGTGAACCCAGACAGAAAGATGAGTCAGGTGCGCACGCAGTAAGAGGAAGTTAGTTATGGTGGAAATGAGCGTAGGCAGGAGGGAGCGGAAAAAAACGCAGAAACCGCCCGATTCTTGATCAAATTGGGCGGGGAAAGAGTCGAAATTGGGGTTATGAGGTAGGGCGAGACGAATGGAGGAAGTGGTTTTGCTGAAGGGTTAGTAAAAGGAAAGTTAGTAAGAAAGAGTCGTGCGCGGGACCTTCGCGATATTGATTATGGTCGTATGGGAAGATGAAGATCTCGCTCGTTTCTTGATAAAAACGAGCGAGGGAGCATTCATTTCGGAGGTTTTTTAGGTGGGGTGAATCCACTGGTAGAGTTAGTTTTAGTGTTAGGTTAGTAAGATAGGAGTTAATAGAGAAAAGTACCGCACGAAGGAACGACGAGCATGGA
This sequence comes from Chara braunii, assembly GCA_003427395.1. Classification (NCBI taxonomy): domain Eukaryota; kingdom Viridiplantae; phylum Streptophyta; class Charophyceae; order Charales; family Characeae; genus Chara; species Chara braunii. The sequence goes on from BFEA01000049.1 coordinate 2,977,591, forward strand.
TATGGTGGGGCTGTGAAACAGAGATTTCAGTCGTTCCTTGATGGAATCGAGTGAAAGAGGATGCTAAGCGGGGGTCTTGGAGTAGGGCAAGATGGATGGCGGGGTTAGATTTTGGAGTAGGTTAGTAAGTTAGTTGGTGTGAGCGAATGTGGCTGCGCGAAGCGGCGGAGTGAGGGGATGAACCTACCCGGATTTTGATAGGTGGTTCATCGGGATTCTACTCATGCTAACTGAAGCGGGTGTGAGACCAGCAGTGGAAGATCGCAGAGAGAGAGAGAGAGAGAGAGAGAGAGAGAGAGAGAGAGAGAGAGAGAGAGAGAGA
>BFEA01000049.1:2979665-2990574 GCA_003427395.1 Chara braunii
TTTTCAGGGACCAAGCATGTTCCATAAGTTTGGGTGGTTTTATCGCCTTGTTTACTTTTGGGTCCTTTCAGTTTTTTTTATGCTTTGGATTTAAGAGAATGAACCAGGTTGAGGACCAGACAGGTTCTCATAAGTTTGGGTGGTCTTGGTCCAATACCACGCACATGCTGGAACCAAAAGGATATAACTTGGTTATACTTTACTATTATTTTATCTATGAACAGGCTAGTCAGACAGGGTTCCGTAAGTTTGGGTGATCTGACTATAGTTTATCGCAAACTGAAGAGAATATGAATTAAGAATAAACTTGTCGTACAAAGGGGCAGACTGAATCTTGAGCTAAAAATGATCGATTCAATTATATGTTACCTATAAAGACTAAGTGCAGATAATTATATAAATCTTGGATACTTAAACAGTTCAGAGCGACTAGGGTGGCCTAGTCATATGCCCAAAGAAGAGAAAAGTTGTTGTGTCTTGTGTTTGTGTACATTTTATGGCTAAGCTAGGCAGGTTCTCATAAGTTTGGGTAATCTAGCTTTATGCCCTATGTAAGCTGGGTATAAAGGGATAAATCATTAAAAGACTACGAACTATTGTTTCTCCAGGTTGACTTGGGGATGGTGAAAGTACTTACCTTTGTGGGTTGGTCTGCATTTGGCTGAGTGAGATTACTACTTAGTGTAAGTTTCAGCTTGAAAGGTAGTTGCTTTAGATGCTAAGCACGTGCTAGAGCCATAGGAATTAGTTTTAATTTCTGCATTTTCTAACTAAGTTTATTTTTACTTAGGTCGATTTCTGCATTTTCTAGGATCTTTTATTATACTTGGTATTGTATAAATCTTGGTAAGTCACTTGATGTACGGGAAGCGCTGCCGAAATTTCTACAAAACCAAAGAGTTAATAGATTTTGTTTTTTCAAAGTTCAGTTTATCTGACTTTTTGACTTAGTACAAATATGAGAAACCATATTTTCTAAAGGGAGTGTTGCCCATTTTTTTGTTAATTCGAGGAGTTAGATAAAATTGGACCTTGAGAAGTCAAAATTCTGAATTTATTTTATATAAATTTTTGTAAGCTACTTTCTCTACGGCAAACGCCGCCGAAATTTCTGCAGAACTTAATTTTTCAAGGTTCAACTTGTGTGACTTTTATATATATGGCTTAGTAAAAACTTGGGAAATCTCATTTTCTAAAAGGAGTGCTGCCCAATTTTTTGCTAATTCAGGAAGTTAAACAAAATTTGACTTTGAAAGGTTGAAGATTATTTTTGTTTTTATATTTAGGCTGATATAAATTCTGGAAAGGCATTTTTCCTACGGGAAGCGCTGCCGAAATTTCCTTCGGCACTGACTTAGAGATAGACCTAGGCTTGGTTATCAGGAGAGTCTTGAGTAAGAGCGTGTCATGAGGATTTGATCTCCACACATTGACAATTTAGCTTGGAGATTGACCTGTCTTATGATACAGGCCTTCTTTGGATATTCGATCGAGGATTTGAACTAGTTTCAACTTGATTCTATAAGGATCATCTCCTGTTATCACTGATAACGGGTTGGTTAGTTGATCGTTGACTTGTCGACTCACGACACAACTTTGCTTACACCTGTACCTCAACTTGATTGCCTTAGCCCTGTGATTTGATATGTTTCTTTAAGGGTTTTAACCGGACTTCTTTTAAATGGTCATTATAAAGAACTTATGAGATTTATGAAAAAAATCACTATGACTGGGGCGTGAGTGTGTGAGGTGTGGTGTGAGTTACAGGGAAAAGTAAAGTTTACCACATTGGTATATGGCAATGTAGCTATTGTGTGTGCCTGTGTTTTATGCATGTTAGTATTTTGGAGCTTGGTATATGAGTCGTACCTTGGAGGCAGTGAGAATGACAACCATGTGTGGCACGATCTGCATACCTGATGGGTTTATGTTTCCCCTTCTTTTATTTTATCTCAAGTTCTGATTTGATACATGAGTGTTAGATGTTTATTTATTTACTGATTGATTTTGCTTATTAATTTTGATAGTTGGACGTTGTAGTCCGTGGCAGCCGTCAAAGTCAAACCCCTGACTTATTTCCAGACCCTGGATGAGAGAGTTGGTCTCCAAGGCTATAAGAGACGATTGTCACCACAGGCATGAACCTCTGTACCACCAACTCTCCGCAGAGTGCAGAAGAGAGTGTGATTCTCAACCGCACTTGGCGGTTGTCCAGCGTCGAGAGATCATTCCCTCAAGGCGCGTGTCAGCCGACACTTGAGTGTCAAGCGCGACCCTCGAGATTAACGAGGATCGCATGAGTATGGGTACTACATAGTACGCCATCATTGTGACCGCTTGCGTATGCTTGCATTGCGAGTCGATATGGGAAGACCCTGCATCCGCGCGATTTTATACTAAGTCTCGCGCTCGTCGCCTATCGGATTCCTGCGTCGAAAAGTTATGGGATGGCTACTGAGGGACTAGGAGCGTTGTCGCATTGTTTGTTCTATGTCGTTCTGTACTTGTATATGTACGTACGTGGATGTGGGTGTTTTATTTTTTTTATGTTACGTTTTCTTTGTAGTAGTGTACACGTGGCGTGTGGGATACGTCCTAGTCAACCGGCGACGAAGCCCCCCAAGACGGCGATTCACATGCGGCTCCGATAGAGGCGTATTACCGCGTGTACCTCCTATGCTACATCGAACGAGAAACGCCCTGGGCTGGTCCACCTCTGCGATTGCATCTGATTAGCTTTCGTACTATGGACTGGTAGCTCGGCGGGGATACGCCCACCGAAGGAAGGTGACAGCTCCCGTAAGGTGGAGGTAAGTCGTGCCTCGCGTAGACCCTATCCTATCGTAGGGGCTCGCGAGAGGTATGGCTTGCACACTGAGCCAGAGCAGCTTGCGGAAGCTCCATTATGTATTCGCGATGAGGATTTAAACCAACTCCTGCGTGACGTGGCCAGGAGGGTCCCGCGCTGCCTTGTGTGGTGTCAGACCAATGTGCTCGACAGGTGGCGATGTTGCTGGGGATAATTGTTGTCTGTCGTTGTCCCTGGTGGAATGACATCCGGGTATGAGAAAGTGAGAACTAGGCAAAAGGAGAAGCTTTCTTTGGACGTATATGGTCGATCGCTTGATACCTTGACTATCGTTGAAAATGTCTTAAAAGTGTGGCCTAAGTGTGAAGTGTTGATTATTAGCGTATGCGCGGTTTACTTAAGGAAGGAAGTTTTTGGTTGTACACTTAAGTACTCTTACGCATATAATAGTGGTCTCAGCGAGCACCTTGTTATCTTAAGTATTTTTTTATATTTGGGCGATACTTGGCGTGTATATTGCGACTTTGGTTAAGTTGAGGCAGTTGGGTATGTCCATTATCGAAGCAAGCTCAGTTGATAACTTTCAAAGCTCGAGGCTAGTGACTTATTACGTAAGTAATGTGCTAAGCCTGCTTTGGGATGTAAAGACGTTAAGCTAAAGCAACTCCCCCTTGTCAATAAAGTGTCGCTTTAGAGGAGGCTTCTGAAACGTGAGCGACATGGATGAGGGAATGAGTGATAAGTGCGAACTGAGGGGTTTGATTGCAAAAAAATTTCCTTGAGTTCATAATGAGTTATGGTTTGATAGATATTGCGAGATGTACTAAGCCTTGATCCTTTGATAGTATCAGTTGGCGGTGAGTTGAGTTACCTAGCAGATTGTCTTAGACATAACCGCCGATAAAAGTTTGAGAAGTAGTGGTTATTTAGCTAGCAGTTAGACTAGCCCGAAGAGAGGCTTATGTTTAAATATGTGTAATATATATGCATATATTTGTTTTTATGACGGTTTTATCTGGTTGTTGTCGTATATGCATTTCTCTGTATTTTGTTTAATGTATGATTGAAGGCGTATGTATTGATTGTCTTTCAAGAGGACACAGACTTTACATAAAACCCATATCTGGCATTGGACCAGAGGTGAATGGGGTGACTAGCTTTTTGTGGAAGGTGGTTCTTCCTCAAAGGAGTTAGTCAACATGCATAATTTGTCCTTAGTGGAAGTGCATTCTTGAATTGTTACTCCCTCGCTGAAGCTTAAGGAAGCAGTTATCAGTCTCAAGCATGATAGTGAGACTCACGTCGGAATTATGTTCCTGGTCCATTAGTAGGATGTTACCTCTCCTATGATAGGAGAGTAACTACATTATCTGTTGAGAAAGGAGGAAGGGGCTTGTTACCTTACCGAAACTATGATGGTCAGTGAGAGCGGTTCTGAAGTAGCGACCTAGGCTCGTCTCCCGTTAAGTAGGGTCACCATATTTGTGAGGGTGCGGATTCGTTGTTCGTTGCCCTGATAGGTATGAATGACGTTGTCCATCTGACCATGATAGGGTCGGTGAGGTGCAAGCACTGGAATCAGAGAGGGTTGCGATGAGGCTTGATCTTTAGAGAGGGGCTCAGAAGTCAAGATGTTATCTTATGAGGATTACATCGCCCCTCTGTAATATATGCTTCGCTTAAGAGTTGAAGGGGTAACAATTGTATCATGTTATTTACTCATTGCTAGTCTTATTTCTGCCTTATAGAATATATGTAATACATTATTGAGAGTTATCCTGTTATATGACTTACAGTTGAGTTATTGGCATATTGTTGTTTATAAAGCATATTGTGCCCTTCAGCTACAACCCTTGCAAATAATTTGTGTTTATCATGCCAAGAATTATTGTTATCAATGTATGTTATTTATCATGGGTTGTATGCATTTTGGATTCATATTTGGAGTATCCACTTATGGGGCATATGTATATTGTGTCCTTCCTTGATAATAAAAATCATAAGTGATTAACGCCTAAGTTATGATTTGAGGGATTTATCAGTGAATATTTATGTTTTATTTTATGTGAATATTTATTCAAAGACTCTCTTCAGTAACGTCGTTGTTCTGAATAGATTCTTATGTGTGCCTTCATGATGAGAACGTGATAATTTTAGTGGGATATATTCTGCACTACATTTAGTTGCATAACTTCTCTCGAGCCTCGACCCTAACGCCGGTCGTTGTTGTTCAACAGGTGATGGGGTCGAGGGAGCTCGAGATGAAAGAGTCTCAAGGGAAAATTGGGGTCGAGGAACTTGCCTACCTGCTGGGTGTGCGTGATTGGGAGCGGGACAACCTACCTAAGGTTGAGATTGACTTCTTCAAAGGCGATCATGTTTCTGACTTCCTTGACAAGTTTAGGCAAAAAGCGTCTCACAGCGAATGGAGTGAAGGGCAGATGCTAAAGGAGGTCATAAAGTATATTCATATAAGCTTGAAGGAGGAAGTCAGTGGGTTGGTTAGAAGAGCGGAGTCATTATGGAGGAAGTTTTATGATGACATGTGGAATAAATACCGGCTAGGAGAGGAATAACTGACCAAAGACGATCTTGAGAAGATAGATCGATACAATTATGTTTCAATAGGGCACTTCCTGATGGAATATGAGCGTGCATTGCACAAGGTCTGGGCGTTGTCTGAACATGACAAGTGTTTTGTCTTCCTCATGAACTTCACACACGCCAAGCAACGAGACTTGATTCGTGGGACAGAGGGGAGACTAATATGGGATAAGATTCGAGAGAACTTTGAGCAGGGGGATTTCGACCAGTACCTCTGTCATACTCTGCGGGAAGCGACGAAAATAAAGGAGTTGCAAAGTTGTGGTAAGAACAAGCTAGATGAAGGCGCAAAGGAAGTTGTGGCAGGTGCTAGAGGGAATACGGAAGGCGAGCCTCGGAAGAAGGTTAAGAAGTCTAAGCGAAATCACAAGTGGAGTGAAGAGAACAGGGCGAGGGTCTGCGTTGGTAAGGCAGGGGGGGATGAAGTCAGAGACGTCGTGCCTCATACCAGCGAGAGGACAATTGACGTCCCGAGTAAGGAGAAGAAAGGGAGACAATGGGTACAGAAACAAGTAGATATGCCCCACCTATTGCTGAAAGTAGGACGGATCGTAGAATGAAGAGAATGTGAGATCGACAGACAAAGATAGTATGTGCTTGTTGCGGAAAGACTGGTCATACCCCTCGCAGATGTAAGATGGCAAAGGAGGGAGTTAAGGGGTGAGACCATTGTGCTTTAGGGAAGGGCTTGACTCCTCCCAATGACTATCATCATTTTACTTGTCTCGTCCATAGCAAGAAAGCGATAAAATGGTGTCAGTGGTCTTGAGCGATTTATAAACAAACACTCGGAAGGCTATGACAATGTGGTAGACTCGATTGCTAAACTAATAGGTGATTATCTGCATATTTTGCTTTTAAGTTGAGCCTTCAAAGTTTCATCTCATATATACTTTTGATTTTGAGTGGCATTACGTTTTGCTAGTTTTTGGGATTGTGCGTACATCCTGGATTTGACTATCCGCTCTCTAAGCTGGCTTCAGTTTTGTTGGATGCAAGTGGAGGTCTTGTAAGGTCCTATTGTCCTTACGCTGACGTCTTTTCATCTTTGCGGGAACGCTTGGGATTGTTTTGTGTATATCAGTCTTTTATGACTTATAAAGTATTGTATACGAGGTCATTTGTTTCTGGTTGAGACCTGGATTTGTGATACTTTCGAGGCTTGGTATGGGTTTTGATTTCCCTGGGTTGCAGAATCGTGCATGTTCTAGTTGTCATTGGCATTCTCACCATGGTGAATTTGTGGGGTTTTCTGTATTTTTTTCATTTGACATATGAGAAGGGAAGTCTTAACTGTGGGTCACTGAAGAGTACTTGAACTGGAGAGGGTTCAATGAAATGAGGATAGCGTGATTATCAGTGGAGGATTTCTGAAAGATTTAAAGAATCCAGAAAATCATATTGAGAGAGAGGTTATGTCCGAGGCCGGCCTAAACGGTTGATGGTCTTATTGGGACCCATCTCCGAGTGAAAGATATTTTAAGGATTATATGCAATGCTTATCCTTGAGTGGGAAGGATAGCCGAAAGATTTTTGGTTGAGAGATTTGTCTTCCTGACATGTATACACCAACCACTCTGTCATGGACTCATAACTGTCAGCGAGGGACTCGCGACAGAGAAACCTGTCATGTATACGAGACCCTCACTTGACCCTTGGTTATGGACTGCGAGTGGTTTAGTCTGCGTTAGAGGGTAGGGGTTATACTGTCATGTATACATCAATGTCACCCTACCCAAGACTCATAGCTGCCAGTAAGGGAGACTCACGGCAGGGAAACCTGTCATGTATATGGGACCCTCACTTGGCCCTTGGTTGTGAACTGCGAGTGGCTAGCCTGCGGCAGTATTTCCCGTGATTAAGAAAAACGAAGGGAAAATGGTTGATTATGGTGGGATTTTGAAAAGTATAAGCAGTGAGTTTTATTTGGAAAAAGATTATGAGAGTTTGCTCACTGAGCAAAGCTTATGGGTGAGATTGACAAAGTGTGTGATGAAAGCGAAGAACCTGTTTGTAAAGGTAGGATTTATGAGCAAAAGATGTGATTTCCTTTTATTTTGAAACACTAAGTGAATATCCTCACCCATCCCTTTGATAAATCACTAAAATGAGTGGTTTTTGAGTGACAGTAATGGTTTGTGGGATTGGGCTTAACAGGGTCCTACCCATAGTCAAACGCCCTAATCTTTAAGATTAGCTAAAAGATTAAGGTGTCTGGTTAATCCCCACAGTGGGGTGTTCCTTTGGGGAAGAGCTCGAAAAAGAATGTATAGATCAATTGAGTTTGAGTAATTGATGTGTAAAAAGAAAAAAGTCTAAATAAACATTGAGATCCTGAAATTTGACCCGCCACAAAGGTTGTCTTAACTAGTGGTAGGATGATCAGGGTGTCCGGCGCGATAAAATATCGTTCAAAAGGGTCAGGGATTGTGTAATCATAAGTTTGATCATTGGAGAATTTTCTGCCTATGATTGTAGTGGGTGGAAAGTGGTTTTATCCACTTTGTTAAATTAGAGGCTGAAGAGTGACTATGCTTCGCCGATTATTCGACTATTGTAGATTTGTATTTTGATCAGGAATTAAAAAGATATTTTTGACCGATGATTTTGTCCGCTTCTTTTGAGGAATCGAGGCTTGGAGTGGACACAACTAAATGACCGTTTTAGTCTATATCGAGGATGTTATCATACACCTTTTCTGAAGACTATGTTTGAATGGTATTCGGTTTAGGCATCCGTTGTGACGGGGACGTCGCTTAATAGGGTCCGGGCAGGTTGTCGTACCAAATACCCTTACAAGGATATTACAAGGGTATTTGGCGTGTTTCCTGCAAGTTGCACTCATGCGGCCCCGTCCGCACAACGGCGCCCGTACGGGAGGAAGTTTAGGCCCTCGTCAGGGTGAGCGGCTCGCGCGGGGTATCGGCGACAAGCTACGATTATGCGCGACATGAAAGGGCGCGGCCTCGTGTGCACGACGTCATGAGTCAGCGGGACACGCGATGTTTATTTATATTTTGTATTATTTATTTGTTGTATTATTTTTATCTGTAGGCTCCGGCGCTTTCCTGTATTCGGACGGGACGCCGGATTTAATGGTCGCCACGGCAGTCGAGGACCTTGAGTGGGCGCCTCGTTTGGCAGGTCCGAGTGTTCAGGATGCTGGCGAAAGTTCTCTACCACATCGTGACCGAGAACAGGACGCGTTGAGGGCTGTGTTTGTAATTGCAGTTGAGGCAAAAGGGCAGGTAATGTTGAATGTATTACGACCCACATTTCGGGTCCGGTGAGATCGCATGGGGGTGTGTTGTATTCGCAGGATTGCCTAAGGTGCGATTACAAACGATTTTTGTGACTGCGCCGAAGTTACTCCTTTATAGCGTTATGGGGAGCCCCGTAGCAGCCACATCCGTGCTCAAGCCGCCAATGAGGGAACATGTGGGAGCGATACCCACCAGCACGTGCAATATCTGGTGCAGCGGGTGGGTAACTACCGGGCCAGGGGTCAGCCGGTAGCATCAGGGCCAAGCTTCTTCAATGAGCCGACCGGTGTGCCTTCCCTCCGGTTTCCTCCCCCTATGAGCGGCGTGCTGGGCACTGAGTTAGTGACAGCAGCCATCAGACGACGCAGCGGACGGGTAGGCCGGGCAGCTGAGGAGACAAGGCGGGGCAAGCTACGGGCGCTGAAGTAGGAGTAGCGGAGCGGCCGGGCGGCGCCACGCAACAGCGGGGAGGAGACTACGCAAGAGAGCATGCAAGGCAGAGGGGAACAGCGCGTGTGAAGATTGTGGAGCGCAGCAGAGTACAAAGGGAGTAAGGCAAAGCGGAGCGTTGCAGGTGAGGCAGGGCAACTACGGGGGGAAAGGGTGAACCCGGACGGAAAGATGAGTCTAGCGCGCGCACAGTAAGAGGAAGCTAGTTATGGCGGAAACGAGCGTAAGCAGGAAGGAGCGAAAAAAAACGCAGAAACCGCTCGATTCTTGATGAAATCGGGCGGGGGGGTCAAAATTGGGGTTATGAGGTAGGTCGAGACGAATGGAGGAAGTAGTTTTGCTGAAGGGTTAGTAAAAGGAAAGTTAGTAAGAAAGAGTCGTGCGTGGGACCTTCGTGATAGTGGATATGGTCGTGTGAGAAGATAAAGATCTCGCTCGTTTCTTGATAAAAACGAGCGAGGGAGCATTCATTTCGGAGGTTTTTACGTGGGGCGAATCCACTGGTAGAGTTAGTTTTAGTGTTAGGTTGGTAAGATAGGAGTTAGTAGAGAAAAGTACCGCGCGGAGGAACGACGAGGATGGATATGGAGGGGCTGTGGAACAGAGATTTCACTCGTTCCTTGATGAAATAGAGTGAAAGAGGATGCTAAGCGGGGGTTTTGGAGTAGGGCGAGAAGGATGGCGGGGTTAAATTTTGGAGTAGGTTGGTAAGTTAGTTGGTGTGAGCGAATGTGGCCGCGCGAAGCGCCGGAGTGAGGGGATTAACCTACCAAGATTTTGGTAGGAGGTTCATTAGGACTCTGCTCATCCTAACTGAAGCGGGTGTGAGACCAGCGGGGAAGATCGCAGAGAGAGAGAGAGAGAGAGAGAGAGAGAGAGAGAGAGAGAGAGAGCGTACCTGAGCAAATCGGCTTATGTCAACGAAGAGGCAGGCTTGTTGAGGCTCCTGCAACGACGAAGTGGTTCACTTACCTGCTAGCCGAGGGCATTGTCACACTACCGGTTGGGCCAACGAAGGGTAGGACATGAGTTCGCAGGCTTGCTTTGGGGTCAGCACTCCATTGATTCCTTCAAAGTGAAGTAGAGTGAGGCCGACCGCAGGGACGACAGATATCGGTCAGGGAACTTCTCATCCCACCAAACGAATAGCTGTTGACGAAACAGAAGGCGGAACTTTGCCCTGTCGACCCATCCTACCGGTCAACCACGAGGTTGAAGGCTCGGTCGTTGACTGATGTGCAACCTGGTCTACTGAACAAGCTAGGTTTCTCAGCCTGCTGAGCAGGCTAGCTGCAGACGAGTCCTGAGTATGTGAATTTGTGGGTAACCATCATACTTGGAGCCACAAAGGTACATGCCTGGTTGTTTACTGGTATGCTACCTACGTTGTTGCATGGAGGCCCTGGAGGGGTAAGACAGACGTACATGCTCGGTTGAGACGTTGTACATTTCGACCTACAGAGTAATGAGAAGTGAACAGCGAGAGTTTTAAAGATTCATCTGTTGGTTGGTACACTGTTCTTGCTACCGGGTGATAGTTTGATCGGAGATAGGAGCGGTGACCTAGGAAAGTGGTTGGACACTGCAAAGAGGTGGCTGCGGCGACCTAGAGGATCGTTTGGAAAGTCAACTGTTGGCGGTAAGATTTCAGTTCGACCAAGCTGTTGATGTATTTTGACCATCATTGTGGGGCCCTCAGGCGAGTCAAGGTATCAAGGCCCTCTTTTGAGAGCTGAGTCAGTCCCCTTCATGTCTCTCGAGAATCTGAAACACCTCATTCTGT
>BFEA01000049.1:2991219-3010638 GCA_003427395.1 Chara braunii
TTTTCAGGGACCAAGCATGTTCCATAAGTTTGGGTGGTTTTATCGCCTTGTTTACTTTTGGGTCCTTTCAGTTTTTTTTATGCTTTGGCTTTAAGAGAATGAATCAGGCTGAGGACCAGACATGTTCCTATAAGTTCTGGTGGTCTTGGTCCAATGACACGCACATGCTGGAACCAAAAGTATATAACTTGACTATACTTTACTATTATTTTATTTATTAACAGGCTAGTCAGACAGGGTTCCATAAGTTTGGGTAGTCTGACTATAGTTTATCACAAACTGAAGAGAGTATGAATTAAAAATAAACTTATGGTACAAAGGGGCAGACTGAATCTTGAGCTAAAGATGATCGGTTCGGTTATATGTTACCTCTAAAGACTAAGTGCAGATAATTATATAAATCTTGGACACTTAAACATTTCTGAGCGACTAGGGTGGCCTAGTCATATGCCCAAAGAAGAGAAAAGTTGTTGTGCCTTGTGTTTATGTATATTCTATGGCTAAGCTAGGCAGGTTCCCATAAGTTTTGGTGGTCTAGCTTCATGCCCTATGGAAGCTGGGTATAAGAGGATAAACTATTGAAAGACTACGAACTATTGTTTGTCCAGGTTAACTTGGGGATAGTGAGAGTACTTACCTTTGTGGGTTGGTCTGCATGTTGCTGACTAAGATTACTACTTAGTCTGAGTTTCAGCTTGATAGGTAGTTGCTTTAGCTACTCGTCACGTGCTAGAGTCATAGGAGTTGGTTTCAATTCCTGCATTTTCTAAGCTAAATTTATTTTAACTTAGGTCGATTTCTGCATTTTCAAGGATCTTTTATTTTACTTGGTCTTGTATAAATTTTGGTAAGTCACTCTCTGTACGGAAAGCGCTGCTGAAATTCCTACAAAACCAAGGAATTAATAGATTTTGTTTTTTCAAAGTTCAGTTTGTAGGACTTCTTGACTCAGTAAAAATATGGAAAAACTCATTTTCTAAAGGAAGCACTGCCTAAATTTTTGCTAATTCAGAGAAATAAATTGAACCTTGAGAAGTTAAAATTCTGAACTTAGCTTGTATAAATTTTGGTAAGCTACTTTCTTTACGGGAAGCGCTGCCGAAATTTCTGTAAATCTATGGAGTTAGTAAAAACTTAACTTTTCAAGGTTCAACTTGTCTGATTTTTATATATATGGCTTAGTAAAAATTTGGGAACTCTCATTTTCTAAAGGGAGTGTTGCCCAAATTTTTGCTAATTCAGGAAGTTAGACAAAAATTAACTTTGAAAGGTTGAAGACTACTTTTGTTTTCATATTTAGACTCATATAAATTTTGGAAAGACACTTTTTCTACGAGAAGAGCTGTCAAATTTTTCTTAATTTATGGGAGATAAATTTTATTTTAATAGGTGGCGACTCTGACGATCCACTCCGTATGGGGGAGATTTTGCCATAGGTCTACTTTTCCTTGGGCACTAGCTTAGAGATAGACCTAGGCTTAGTTATCACGAGAGTCTTAAGTGAGAGCGTGTCATGGGGATTTGATCTCCACACATTGAGAATTTAGCTTGGACATTGACCTGTCTTATGATACAGGCTTTCTTTGGATATTCGATCCAGGATTTTGACTAGTTTCAGCTTGATCCTACGAGGATCATCTTCTGTTATCAATGATAACAGGTCGGTTGGTTGATCGCCGACTTGTCGGCTGACGGCACAACTTTGCTTACACCTGTAGCTTGATTGCCTTAGCCCTGAGATTTAATATATTTCTTTGAGGGTTTTAACCGGACTTCTTTTAAATGACAATTGTAAAGAACTTACGAGATTTATGAATAATTTGACTATGATTGGGGCTTGAGTGTGTGAGGCGTGGTGTGAGTTACAAGGAAAAGTGAAGTTGACAACATTGGTGTATGGTAATGTGGCTATTGTGTGTGCCTGTGTTTTATGCAGGTTAATATTTTGGAGCTTGGTATATGAGTTGTACCTTGGAGGCAGTGAGAATGACAACCATGTGTGGCACGATCTGCATACCTGATGGGTTTATGTTTCCCCTTCTTTTATTGTATATCGAGTTCTGATTTGATATACGAGTGTTGGATGTTTATTTATTTGCTGATTAATTTTGCTTATTAATTTTGATAGTTGGACGTTGTAGTCCGTGACAACCGTTGAAGTCAAACCCCTTGACTTCTTTGCAAACCCTGGATGACAGAGTTGGCCTCCAGGGCTATAAGAGACAATTGCCACCACAGGCATGAACATGTGTATCACCCACTCTCCGCAGGGTGTAGAAGAGGGTGTGGTTCTCAACCGTACTTGCCGGTTGTCCATCGTCGAAAGATCATTCCCTCAAGGCGCGTGTCAACCGACACTTGAGTGTCGAGCGCGACCCTCAAGATTAACGAGGATCGCATGAGTATGGGTACTACATAGTACACCATCATTGCGACCGGATGCGTATGCTTGCATTGCGAATCGATATGGGAAGACTCTGCGTCCTATCCGATTCCCGTGTCGTTAAGTTATGGGATGGCTACCGAGGGACTAGGAGCGTTGTCGCGTTGTTTGTTCTATGTCGTTTAGTACTTGTATATGTACATACGTGGGTGTGGGTGTTTTATTTTTTTTTATGTTAATAATGTGCGTGTGGCGTGTGGGATACGTCTTAGTCGACCGACGACAAGTCGCGCTTGGGACCTCAGCCCCTCAAGACGGCGATTCATGCGCGGGTCCAGTCGAGGCGTATTAGCGCGCGAACCCCCTATGCTACAACGAACGACAAACGCCATCGGCTGGTTCACTTCTGCGATTGCAACTGATTAACTTTCGTACTGTGGACTAGTAGCTCGGCGGGGATACGCCCACCGAAGGGAGGTGACAGCTCCCGTAAGGTGGAGGGAAGTCGTGCCTCGCGTAGGCCCTATCCTGTCGTAAGGGCTCGCAAGAAGTATGGTTGGCGCACTCGGTCGGAGCGGCTTGCGAAAGCATCATTATGTATTCGCGATGAGGATTTAGACCAACTCCTACGTGACACGACCGAGACGGTCCCGCGCTGCCTTGTGCGGTGCCGTACCGATGCGCTCGACAGCGCCGTTTCCACTTGGTTGAATCGGGTCTACCGGCCCAGACCCGTTCATCTGAAAAGCCACGCCCGTTAACGAGGAGCACTTTTAGGAGGTATTGGCGGTTTAATTGTGAGTTTGTTATGCAATTGTCCACACTGACGCTCCAAAGAGAAAGAGAGAGAGAGAGAGAGAGTCCTTTCTTTTTTTGTTGTTCTTGGGGGGGGGGGGGGATTTTCCAAATATCCCCATAAGTTCAGATACATGTCAAAATGTCCCTAATAGATATGGGTACAGTGGAATGGCCTTTTGGGCTAACATGTAAACTGGGGCATTTTGCGAAGTTGGGCAGTGTCCCGTACGGGTACATTGCAAATATGGGGTCCAACTAATGGCTGGGCAGTGTCCCGTACGGGTACACTGCAAAGATGGGGTCCAATTAATGGCTGGGGTGTTTCGCAAAATGTTTTTTTTAAAGCACCAGTACATGGGCTAACATGTAAAATGGGGCATTTTGCAAAGTTGGGCAATGTCCCGTACGGGTACATTGCAAAGATGGGGTCCAACTGATGGCTGGGGTGTTTCGCAAAATGCTTTTTTAAAGCACCAGTACGTGGGCACCTGTGCCACAGGCCTGACACCTCAAATTCCAGAGGCGCGAAACGCAAACGCGACCGCCGATCGAATTTATCGTCGGCGGGCCCAGCATTTGACGTTTCGACCTCGTTTTCTTGTGGCAACAAGTTTCGGACTGCAAGGCAGGTGCCATGTAGTTGTGGTTTAAACTGCCAGTACTTGGCCCAGCTATCGGTCGCGGCGCTTCCCCGTTAACCCGCCTCGCCTTTACCGATCTTAGTTAATCCAGAATTCTAGAATATTTATCATCATCGAACTGACCGGCCCTAGTGAATCCAAATTCTTAGTATTGTTTTATTCGTTTGCTTTCAGTAGAGTTCGAACTCCGATCTGTACTTCAAAAGTCAAAAGGGGTACGAAGTTACCAACTGAGATACCTCCTTCCCTCGAATACAACGTACGGTCATCCTAGCTATTTTTAGACTGAAAGATACCCCAAATTCAGCTATAATGACCGTACGTTGTATTCGAGGGAAGATTGAAGGCCAATCGGTACTTGTCCATCCTTTCACCCGCATAACCCAGTAAATATTGGCAGAAATAGCATGGAGCATGGCATGGGCTTGGTTATCTTTCAGTTCGCGACACACAAGACAACCAATCTTGCCAGCCATGGCATGGACTAGGCCATAATTTCAACAGGGCAAATTCAAATAGACCTTCTGGAAAAACAGTCCCACCAATTGTGTCTATCATCTTCTCCAAGCACCACCACCAGGCATCTTTTCACTGGAGCCACGGCATGCATGGGTTTGTCCATCAGTTAGACACAGCATACTCAAGTAGGCCTTGAGACTGCCAGTACACGGCCCCAGCCTTGTGGAGTTTTTTGCTCGTCGCCTGCTCCAAAAGTTTCACGCCTCGGGTCTACCAGACCACAATGGCTGGCAGCACCAACCAAAAACGAAAAAAAGTAGATCCGCTGGCGATTCGAAAAAGCTTGATGCGCACTGGAACGCCTCCAAGCCCAGTTGTACTTGTGGTTGACGAATATGTAAAAGTGCAGCTTTGTGTACCATCTTCCCAAAGACACCACATCCACCAGACGACGCACCAACTTGAAATGGCGCCTCGGAGCAGATAACCAGATACAGAACTGTTTTACTATTGCGTTTGAACTCGTGGAACATATGGTCCTTCCGAGGCAGAGCGAACATGTAGGCCAGACTCAGGACACACTCCTGCAATGCCCTTCCTTTTCTTTTTCTTTTTTTCCAAGTAACAAAAAGACCATTCAGCCTGCTAGGGGAGATGGTAAGGGCATTTCGTCCTATCAGGTCCCCTGGATGCTCCAATCTATTGGAAAGGAGCCACGCCTGCTGGAAAAAGGGTCCAAGCAGGTCCAAGCGGGTAGAGCGTCCCATGTTAAATGACAGTTCTGCAATTTACGGATAGCCTGAGAAGTGCCACCCAATTCCTGCCAGCATTGATTACCCTGCAGAACAACAGATTGACTGCGCAGAAGGGAGGTACTAAGGAAAAGCCAGGGGGGGGCATGATCTTCCCTTCCTGCTAAACGCCTGCCGCCGGTATGCTATGCCCTTCTTGTTCTCGCTGGCATGGACTTTGGGTAGAGTTCGAATCTGTCGCATATATGGTCCTTCCGAGGCAGCGCGAACACACAGGGCAAACTCACGACGTACTCCCTTGATGCCTTTCCCCTCCGCACTTGCATACTCACTCGTTTTCTCCCAATCTCAACGTTAAAACCACTCCACTAGAACCTTTGCCGAGTGGGAAAATAGCGGGCGTCGGGCGGGCCTCCGGCCTTTGAGGAGGCCGAAATAGAATGAAGGCCGCCGATGAGATTTGTTAATGGCAGCTACCGTAAGGCCCGGCCTCCAAACTCTTTGGCAACAGCCCGTTTCCCTAAGTTCCCAACACTGGCGTAGGTAGTAGCACTTTAAGTGAAGAGAAGCAGGGTGTCAATGCGCACTCAATAGACACAGGTTCTTGAGAACAATCCAAGCCGACAAACTCTACAGCAATTCTAACAAGGTCAGTTATGGAAAGAACTATTGTGCGGGCCTGGCTTAAGGTTGGTACACCCACGCATTGTTCAAATCCAGACCTGACTTGAAATCCATAGTATGAGCTTCAGTGAATGGAAGTATAAGCTTCAGTGAATGAAATCAATTACTTATGGATTACCTGGGGCCAGGCGGTTTGAAAAAAATGACACTGCAAGATGTCATCAACTCCGGGAAAAAAAAAAAGAAAAAAAAAGAAAAAAAGGAAAAAAAAGGCGATCCAAGAGATCCCGCGTTCTGAGGATACGAATATCAAAATGCGGTTTCGGAGCTGTCGGAGATTCTATGTAATCTCTGGCCCTCTTCGTGATCATGCCAAAATCCAACAAGAAAGAAGAGGCAGCAGATTTGTTCGTGTTATGCCAGAATGAACCTTGCCAGTTACGTGGCCAAGTTTATGCAGTGCTTTCGAAGCAAGTACACGGTGCAGTGGTGCTCGGCCCTAAGAAATGATATTCCAAGACCCTCTGTCTATAATTCCAAAGCCAAAAAGAAGGGATGGCTGCGTCCATAACAACAGGAGTCATTGCAAATTCTCTTTTCAAAGTTTTCTTTGCTTTCTTTAACTATACTCTTCACTCAGTACCTCACACTACCTAGCAAGGGTCGGTTCCTCAAGCCACGCCAACCTCCACCCGTACCAAAGCAGCGCTGCTGGGTGATCCGATAAATCTTTTTGTTTACTCCACTGCGGGTTGATTCTAACCCCCGGCGAAAGGATGGAAGGTACAAAGGAATAGCCCCTACCAAACCAACTAAGGGGGGCAAGCCAACTATCTCAGCCGGTGAACCCTCAGCATGCCGCAGGAGGCCATGGGAGTTCGAATGGAAGACGTGGGGGAATCAAACCCACGACCTCCTGAATGCCGCTTTCGAGCTCTCCCAACTGAGCTAGGCCGCTGGCCTGGCCCGGCTGCGAATTCTCGTTACTCCAGCCAACAATGGAAAAGATAAGAAGACCATCTCCACCCGAACAGAATGCTCGGCCATTATCATAGTATGTAGTCTTGAAAGTTGCACCGCCCGTTCTATTCGGGTGAGTGAAGAAGGTAGTTCACATTTCTTATTGTGCAGCATCTACAGCATTCCTCATTTCTTCTTCTTTGCCCCCTCACCTTCCAAGCAGAAAGCTATGGCTCAATTCTTTTCCTTGTCATAGCAGCGATACCACTTGCACTTGCCATTACCAGCACAAAAGACTCTCCGGAGTCTCCTCCAACTTCCCATCCAAACCCTGTAACTCCAACTCCTGCCTCACTCCATACCTGCTCTCTCTCTCTCTCTCTCTCTCTCTCTCTCTCTCTCTCTCTCTCTCTCTCTCTCTCTCTCTCTCTCACACACACACACACACNTCTCTCTCTCTCTCTCTCTCTCTCTCTCTCACACACACACACACACTCACACACACACACACACACACACACACACACACACACACACACACACAGAGTGCATAGTGTCCGCTGGCTTTCCTCGTTTCCTGTTTCTCATAGTCTGTACATGGGTTCGCTGCTCTCCTCCCTTGCTTCACCCGTCATCCTCTGTGCGTTATGTGTGTGCAGTGCCCTTCTTAGAGATGCGTAATAATTTGGCAGTGTCCAAAAGGATTCCCCTTCGGTGTATTAGTTGAGATGGCGCACGTTTAGCGCGCCAGTTTGCATTGTTCCTTGTGATAGACCCAAAGCCACTGGATCTCTGGCTTTGGACCTGGCATGAAAATACAGTCAGCAGTATCATCCTTTGACCTTTTTCAATACAAACGAGTTGTTTGCACTGGTGACTCACTGGGTTTACCACCACGCGGGCTGCTCCCGGTGCCGTGAGAAAGCGCCTTCCTGCCTCTTTCGTCTTGTTACCTTGCTGCTTTCCTTGCCGCACAATGAGCTGCTGGTCACTTGGGGTGCTGCCTATGGCCTCTGCCTGCACCTGCCTGCCTCTTTTGTCTTCTTACCCTACTGCTTGCCTTGCCACACACCTGCCTCTTTTGTTCTTTTTCTTTATCTTTTTTGTGCACACCTGCCCTTGTTATTATCTTGTGGTGTGTTGCCATGCTGCTCGCCAAGCTAATCGCATCCCTGCTTGGGTGCTTTGCCCCTTGCCTCAGCACCCACCTACCTCCATGCCTTGCATTGCACCGCTTGCCTTGCTGCCCCCTCATTCCCTTGCCACTTACCTTGCTCCATGCCTGCCTGTTTGGCATATGCCCCTTGCAGCCTACAGCACCCAGCTGTGACTTTCCCCTGCTCCCATGCTGCTTGCCTCTATGCCTGGTCGTCATGGCCATTCCTGCGTTGCCGCTTGCCCTGCTCGCCTGCTCACCTTGTGCCTTGTTGCCTTGTTGCTTGCCTCACCTACCTGCCTGCCTTCTTCCCTGCTCCTTTGCCTGGACTCTGCCTTGTTACCCTGCCTGCCTGGATTCTGCCTTGTTACTCGGTATGCCTACCTGATGCTCCGTGGTTAGTGCCCACTTGTAATTGGGATCAAGGCGGATTAGTCCTCGGCATCAACCAATAGGGGATTCTGGAGACTGCCAAAAATTCCACCTTCTCATAAGTCTGTGTACCACTCGAACCATTCTCATAAGTCTGTGGACCCCTCGAACCATCCTCATAAGTCTGTGTACCCCTCGAACCAGTCTGTCATTATCGCTTTCCTTTTCGCGCTTTCTTTTTGCTTATGCTGAAGACTTCTCACAGTGTTTTCAAATTCAGTCACCTAGTCCTGACAACGAATTACACTCAAGTCCCTTGCCATGGAAAGGTAATTGCAACAGCTTAGTGTTTGGGTTGCAGAAATGGATACACGCAAGCCTAAATAAAGGAAGAAGACCGGACAACCACACACCCACCCACACACACACCTACCAACCAACACCATGCTCATGCACACTTGGGTCACGTACAAACATCCGCGCACACCCAATGCAGAGATATACACGCTCACATGCATGCACATTCACATGCAGAGGTAAACATGCACACACATGCAAACACCCCCCCCCCCCCCCCCCCCCCCCCCCCCCCCCCACACACACACACACACACACACACACACACACACACACACACACACACACACACGCATGCAAGCAAGCAGGCAATATAGAGATGAACACTTCAGTGTGACGTGAAGGAAATGAAAAACAATGGCGTTTCTCGTAGTGTGTCCCAAAGGAAACAAAAAAACGAAGCTTTTCTCATAGATGAAATACATGCAAAAAGAAAGATGAATGCAACCAGACAAGCAAATACTATGTGGCAGACAAATCGCTAACCTTCACCGTGACATGAAATTGCAAGACGGCAGCTTCTGACCTGCTTGTAGACACCTCAGAATACACAAGGGGAAGACATGGGAAGCCTCTACACTTATCTTATCGCCAGCCTGTTTCTTCGACCTCCTTTCCCAACAGATCATGAACTCGTAGCTCAAACTTCCACCATTCATCTTTTGTTCTCTCCCTCCCAGCCCCGGATGAGGAAAACAAAGGTCAACAAGCTCGCAGACAAGGTCAACAAGCTCACAGACAAGGTCAACAAGCTCGCAGAAAGGTCAACAAGCTCGCAGAGAAGGTCAACATGCTCGCAGAGAAGGTCAGCAAGCTCGCACAAAAGGTCAACAAGCTTGCAGAAAAGGTCAACAAGCTCGCAGACAAGGTCAACAAGCTTGCAGTTCTGATAACCTTCATCACACCGTTTCAGTAGAGTCCATCTGCCTGTCTACCATCTGGACAGCGGAAAGACAAACAAATAGGCACGGCAGCACCCTCGCCAAGGGATCATCAAGTCCTCGTGCAGTATAGCAGGGATGGCTGCCGACAACCAGTCAGTCACAGTGCATGTTATACCCGCAACGAGCTATAGCAGACCACAGCAGTTGAGCTTATTGTCCGATGCCTACTAGCCACCATCTGCATCAGCCAACGAATCCACAACTATGACAAATCTAGCAAGCATACAGTCCTCCCCGAGAGCACCTACCTTTCGTCCACTCCACTGTCTCCCATCCGAGCCGGCCTCCCCGCCCCCAGGGGACTGACCGCCACTGTCATCACCGGCAGTCCTCGTCTTTGTCTCGCCCCCTCTCCCAGGCAGTTCTCTCTGCATTGCATTCTTTTCAGTATTAACCAGAGAGAAGGAAAAGCAAACTGCAAGCGGCACAGCATAACCGCGCAGTCAAGCAGTGGGTTACGAGAGGAAAGCGACCGATCCAGGGGGGACGAGAAGATGCCTGTCCTCATCAGCTTCTCTGTGGCCACACCTGGCCTTACGGGAGGTAGCAAAGGGGAAAAAAACAGGACGACAAAAACAAAAGGAGGAGGTAAACTGCCAAGAGGCCTTGCTTGCTCAAAGGTCCTTACATTTCCCCTTGCACAACTTCCTCGTCAGAGGAGGCCAACCATCAATGTCATTTCACTCCGCCAAGTTCCCTCTCTGGAACCTCTCTGACAAATCCATGGAAAACAGTCACCCTATCACTTCCACCATAATTTGGGTCGGCATCCCACCGTCTCCACAGGAAGCAACAATTAGCAGAAGCAAGGCTGCCAACTCCTGCGACGAATGTCTAACGAGGCAGGCCCCTCCGCTGAACCCACATACATGGCCAGGTTCCGTCACCCAGTTAAAAAACTATGTAGCAAACCAAGGCCATACAACACAGACCGACCATATGCAAGCAAGTGAATTCACAAAGTACTTACCTCTTTAGACTTTCAGAGACAATACCAAGAGCTGCCGCAAACTTGTTATCGTGTCCACTGCAGATGGATCATCTTGCGTAAACCATAATGCTCTCAACAATAATCCAAAACTGTGTGACTAATCCCCCCTCCCGATCCTCTTTCCCAAAACTGTGTGACTAAACCCCCTCCCCATCCTCTTTTCTCACCATCCTCTTTCCCAAAACTGTGTCATTAATCCTCCTTACCATCCTCTTTCCCAAGACTGCGTACTTCAACCCCCCTCCTTACCGTTCTCTTTCCCAAAACTGCGTAGTTGACCCTCCTTACCATCCTCTTTCCTAACGGTAAACAAGAAGATGAATCCTGCAACGAATAACATGGGTGTTTTTAATCGTACTGAACCTCCCCGCATAGTGGCGATCCAACTAAACGCCTTCACCCTCCAAGGGAAAATGTTCCTGGTTCCCTGCCAAACAAGTAAAAGTTAATACTCGAAATATAATTCACAACGCCAATTATCAATGAGCGGGCGGGCAGGTGCGGGTGAGCATCTACGGTGATGCAGCGATCCCCCATCCAGATGGACAGTTGTCAATCAATCAACCAATCAATCAATCAATCAATCAATCAATCAATCAACCAATCAATCAATCAATCAATCAATCATCCAATCAATCAATCAACCGCCAGCATCATGTCTCCGCAAACCCATTCAGTTTCCCCTTCCTCATCAGCTCTCACCCAAACTCTGGGGTAAGCAGGGGTGTCCTCATACTGGGGAGTATACTTTACCGGGTCCATAATCATCAGATTAAGTCCGTATGATCCCTGTGTGAGTGCTCCCTAAGGTCCACGGGCAGAGAAAAAGAGCGCCCCCAAAGCACTCACCTATTAACTCGGTCCACTAGAAAGAGGTTCTAAACTCCTCACATTGTTCAAGCCCGTCCTTCCGATAGAGATCTACTCTTAACCACTCTGGTTTTTGCAACCTGCCAAACTTCCCAAAACACCACCTTTCCCTCACCCTCCTCACCCTACCCTGTACCCACCATCTTGCCTTCTCCCATGCTCGTCATCGTCCTTTTCATGCTCGCTACCTCCTCTGTCCTTATTCTGACCTTCTTCTCCCCGCTTCCTCCTGATTTTTGCTGTTCTACCTACACTTACCTCGGTCTCCTCGTCCTCCTTATCCTCTGATCCTCCTAATACTACTCTTCCTCTTCGTCTTCCAATCAGCCCCCCCTCCTCACACTCTACATTTCCTATCGTTCCTCATCCTCCCCATTCCTTTTTTCTCCCCTTACTATCATTCAAGATGTGGCTGCGGATTCCGACCTCGTCAACTCAAATCACCCTCTTCTGCTGGGAAGATTGCACCCTCTCACATCGATTTCCCTCAACGGCCCCATCTGACAAAAGACAAAAATAACCGGTCACTGCTGCCTCGCAGCCCTATCAAGAGCCATAAGGTAAAACAAATAGCGACGCTTTCTTTAGGCGATGGCACAAGCAACCTGTACTCGTTTCCGCAGATCACTCTCGCTCTACGGACATACTCCAGGACGTCTAACCCTGGAGTGAATGCGCCCACAGCCGAGAGGAGAAAAGATCTCTCTCTCTCTCTCTCTCTCTCTCTCTCTCTCTCTCTCTCTCTCTCTCTCTCTTAAGTCAGTTCCTCGCCGCACACCCGGGAACCTCCGCGCAGCGAGCGAACGACAATGAGCTGCGGTCACTTCATTTGTTTACCCGTTCGGCACCCTCCTGTCCTTCACTTCTCTTCTTTAGTACTTCCGAGTTTTATTCTCTTCGCTTTCCCATTCGCTTTGATAGTTTCTCTACCTGTTAGCTCTTTTTTTCCACCCCCTTGTATTCGTCCCCTTCTCCTTGTTTCCTCGCCCCTGCAAACGGCAGTGCCAAAGGTCGCGATGATCAGCGTCGATGCCTACTATCGTGCCTCATTCTCTTTCCCGTGCCCGAATATCACCCGCGGTACTATATGAATGTAAACTCCAAGAGGGCGCGCCGAGGGGGGGGGGGGGGGGGGGGGGGGGGGGGGGGGGGGGGGCGGAGGGGACACATGAGAAAAGGCAACAAAGTACACACTGCATGCTCACTCTGCAGAGCTGCCTCTTCAATAGTCCGAACGAAAAGCATCGACTGCTCCACACGCTCCCATATTGATTGACCGATTCACTAGACAAGAGGATGATAGACTGGCCGTTCAAGAGTCCATTGTTCCCTGGGTCCCTTCGTCATTAGACAAGAGGATGACAGACTGGC
This sequence comes from Chara braunii, assembly GCA_003427395.1. Classification (NCBI taxonomy): domain Eukaryota; kingdom Viridiplantae; phylum Streptophyta; class Charophyceae; order Charales; family Characeae; genus Chara; species Chara braunii. The sequence continues at coordinate 3,003,898 of BFEA01000049.1, forward strand.
CGTTCGGAGTTCATTGTTCCCTGGATCCCTTCGTTGCCCGTTGGTTGATTGCTTGCTAGGCGGATGGATGGATTTATAGAAATCGTTCGGCCAATTGATTGACTGCCTAACTTGGTTAAGGGCCTTTGTTGAAGATACTCCTTATTAATTGATTGATTGATTGATTGATTGATTGATTAGTTGGTTGGTTGGTTGGTTGGTTGATTGATTGATTGATTGATTGATTTACTTATTGATCAGTAAACAGCAGCTGCATCTGTTCATGCACTGTGTGTTGCACCAGTTGCAGACCAGTCTGGCCGCTCTTCCTTACGATTAACTTGCATTCACCCGCGTCCGTTCATCTTCGACCGCGCAAAATCTACAATCCCCTTCGTTGGCCGACCTTAAAAGCAGAGGCACACATTCGACGAGAAGGAGGTGGTGAACGTCCGTGCCACTCACTACCTGCCAACCACTCCGCCATAACCTTGAAACCTTGCAAGCAAACAGTGCCCCCCTCCGCCTTACCTTGAAACCTAGCAGCAGGGCACATTCCCAGCAATTGCAGGAAGAAACCCAGAAGAGAAGAGGGAGGCCCGCGGGGATCGCGACTGGCAATACCCTCCACAAAGATCGTGTGGATGGCCACATAAGTAGTAGGGAGGAAGGGAGGAAGAGAGACCAGAGAACTACGCTTTTCGCTGGCTCCTCCACCGCCCGTCTCGATGGCTATGCTGCTCATGCATAGTCGCTACGATCCTCCTCACTTCAATCATCCGCGCCACCATGATCTGTCCCGCATCGTCGATGGTCAACATCAGCATCAGCATCCCGTCCCCAATCGTCAATGGTCATCATCATCATCATCATCATCATCATCTTTGTCAAACATAGAAAGGATGACTGCATGGATGGATTCATGACAATACGATCAAATGGTTGAATGGACGGATTTATTTATAGATAATGAATATGTGTGGAGGAATGAGTGTGGATCAAGGTTTGGGTGAGGAATGAAACGGGTTCAAACAGGATGAACGCTTGCTCCATGAATAGAAACCGAACCTGTGACCTTCCTTTCGAAAATAGAACACAACCTTCGACTTCCACCAAGCCGTGAGAGGGATCGAGAATATAAGAAGGGTAGGAACCATAGGTGGAGAGGGAGGAGAGACTTGTTCTGCCAGCCGATCGACGCCCGGCCCCCCGGAAACCAACACGCATTCCCTCCTCCTCTTTTCGCTAGTCTACACGTGGCGAATCTTCCCTTCTTACTGCTCCAAAGCGGTTGGTGCTCAGTCCGTTCTTCGTGTTCTTGACGCTGCTGCTGCAATTAACACCGTCTGGACCTCCGCAACCATGCACGCCGCAGCCCTAAAAAAACAAGTCACACGTCAAATCGCTGGCGAATATAAGGAATTGAAGCCCATGTTCTCGTCACCAACCACCTCGTTTGCCTATCCATCCATCTCTCTCTCTCTCTCTCTCTCTCTCTCTCTCTCTCTCTCTCTCTCTCTCTCTCTCTCTATCTATCTATCTATCTATCTCGATCTATCAATCTATCTATCTAACTCACCTCCCTCTGACAAATACACATAAGGGCAAATGTGATGACGACCATTCCGTCTTTCTATTGATCGATCGACCGACGGACCGATCAACCCAACCAGCTTGAAGTCACCCCAAAGACAAGACCTAATTGTCAAACTCCACGCTCTCTCTGCCCACTTGCCTTTCTTCTCCCTTTCCTATCCGCTCTCTGGTGCCCTCGGGCTTCTTCCGCACCCAAGCAAGATCACGAGCCAAGATAGAGACGGCCGCGCGAATGGCTACACAGACAGACACAATCCAACGGAAGAGTAATCTTCAACCGCAACAGAAACCGCAGCAGAGAAGCAGGACGACCGCACCGGAAAACGAAAAGGATACATATCAATCATCCCTTATCCGTCGTCTCCATCTCGTCATTCACTCTTCAAATAGTTAGTTTCTTATTGTTGTTTTGCTAAAGACCACCTCGTCACTCCCAATCCCACGCCCACGCCCACCCCCACCCCCTCCTCCTCCTCCTCCTCTTCCCCCTCCTCCTCCTTTTCCGCTAGTCGTTATAGCGAGATGTACGACGAAGTAATCTCAATTCATTCTTCCGCTAGTCGTTTCACTGTTTTCTAGACCACGTCGTCACCCCCCCCTCCTCCTCCTCCCCCTTCCCTCTCTCCGCCTGCTCCTCCCCCTGTTTGTTGCGTCGGCGTCGGAAACAGCGAGATGCATGACAAATCCCACGGGATAGAGCTATGCTGACATACGAGCGACCAGATGTAGGGTATAAAAAACTCTTCCGGATGGCATTCCTCCTCGTATGTGAACCTTAGTTCCGAAAATTTCTTCATTCCCTCCCCTCTCCATGCCCTCGCATTCGCCACCACCACCTGCAACAGCTTTTCAACCGACCAATCTCCTCCCTCCTTGTGCAAGTCATCCATTCTCACGTTGAAGAAGTCCAGCACCGTCTGCACGTTCTCCAGCAGCTCGTAGAATCTCGGGTGACTTTTGAACGGCGCGAACAGCTCCTGCCTGTGCAGCAGAGCATACACCACCTCCGGGTTCTTCGGGAGGGCGTAGGTGAGAATGGCGTTGATAATCTCCAGAACGGTCCTTAGAAAATCCGTGAAAATGTTCAGCTCCGAATCGAGATCGTCTCCCATATCGCCGCCTCCCCCGGCCCCCTCCCCAGCCCCTTCTCTAATCACACAAGATGAGGCATCGGACTGTGCCCCATCGGCCCCGCCGCCTTCTACCCCGTCCACCCCTCCTCCTCCCCTCCCTCCACCTACCCGCCTCTCTGGCGCCGACACTACTATCAACGGAGACGTGGACGCAGATGACGTGGAAGCGGCCGCGGCCGCCGCCGTCGCCGCCGACTGGAGACGCATATACTTTCGCGATAACATATCGAACAAGCTAATCAACCTCTGTGCCGCGTACGAGTTGAGTTGCTGCACGTACGGCGCCATGTTGGCCAGTGTCGCCAGACAGTTGGTATGGAGATAGACGTCCCTCAGTTTGGAAAGATTGAACTTGATGGTCCGGATCAGTATGATGACCATCAGCGATCCCAGAGAGATCTTAAGCAGAAGCCTCTCCCTGTACCACGGAACAGACGCCAGAACAAGCTTGTGCACGTTGGCATTGAACGAGGCGTCCTGACTCAAGATAAGGAGGACGATCAGCAGCATGTAGATCTGATTGGACGTGCACTTGGAGGCCTTGTAAAGCATTTCCAGCAGAGGCATGAGAAGCGTGTCCAGGTCTGTGCGGACCAAAACGTATTCCAGGAACGAGCGATTGCTGTGGACCAAAGAGTAGAGCAGCAAGGTGGAGCGCTCGTCGGACAAAGTGGCCCCTAGCATATCGTAAAGAGAGGAGTAGGGCACTCGGATAACGTCGGGACCACACATGCCATATCCCGCCTCCGCGGCGGCTTGGGAGATCCCTCCTCCGCCACTGCCGCCGCCGCCGCCTTTGCCCCGCCCTCCCTCCTCCTCTCCATCCTCCTCCTCGTATGCACTGTCCCGACATTTCTGAAGCGCGTGGAGGAAAGGGTTGTGGTAACGGCCCCCGACAGCCGCGATTCTTCCATTACTCTCTCTCCCTCCCCCCCCTCCTCCTGCTCCTCCTCCTCCTCCGTTGCAGGCACCGCTGCCGTTGACGGCTGACATTCCCCCTTCACCTTTGCCATCAAGGACGAGCCCGACGTCGTCGAGGCATTCGCCGGCGGCCGCGACCATTTGCTGCTCGTCACCCCTACCGTAATGCGAGAGAACTAGGAGGAGGAGGAGACTGTTATCCGCCAGCGGACAACCCACGTCCCTTCCCGATCCGCTCGTGAGATAACCGTATGCGTAGTACGGAAGGAGAAACATGGTCGCAGCCGCACTGCCCACTTTCCGCAAAACACCCCCCCCTCCCCCCCCTTGGTCTTCCTGCTGCTGAGCTGTCGCTGACGTTGGTAGCCCACTTTGCTGCTGATTAGCCACCTGCGGCTGGCGCTGACCAGCATGATACTGTTGTTGATGATGATGATGATGGGAATTACCGGAGGAAGGATGATGGTGGTAATGGTGGTACGGAAGCCGGCGAGGCATTGGAAGACGTGCTATGGCCGACACCAAGAGCTTCCTCACGAATGGACCCGCCAGATCTGTCTGCGCCATCGCTGCGTCTAGGAAGAAGTGCGAGTTTCCTGGCCCTACGCACGGCGGGGCGTGTAGTTGCGTTGACGTCATCACCAACAATAGATTGATCACCTCCAGGTGCAGGAGGTACGAATTTGCATTGACGTCACTGGAAGCGACGAAGGCCAGCAGAGCACGGACAGTGGGCACCAGCATGTTCTCCGAGCCGCGGCCCCTTCCGCTCCCATCCGCTACGCTCTCCTCGTTCCCCCCCCCTCCGAAAGGGGAAGCAGATAGAGCAGTAGCAGCAGGAGGAGGAGGCTGAGCAGGGCCAGGGGGGATCGAGACCTCGAGATGATAAAGGAGTTCTGTCTCGTAGCACTCGACGAAATGCTTGACAAAGAGCCGGGCGAAGTAGACGGTGTTGATGGCTTTCATCGTCAAGCTTTGGTTGATGGACGACGTGTCCTGCAGACATCGTGCCACATGGATAAGCAGCTTGCCCAGGTGACACGTCACGCCATTGTTCTTCGCCAGTTGCCAGCATAACGGTCTTGTGGCCTCATCGGGATCTGAAGGTTTCAGCTTCAGAAGAGGGAATGAGAACGACAGGAGCTCGCTCCAAAACGGATCGTTGATTGGAATGGGATGCGGACCCACGAATCTGTCCAGCAAGCCCTGATGATGTTCTCCCAATAACGACGTTGACTCGCTTGCCCCCATTTTCCCCCTGCCTCCCTCCCTCCCTTCCCTTCTCCCTACCCTACCCACCACCTCCACCTGTCGGTTTGAAGCACAACTACGCTCCCAACCAAATGCCTCGCCTCCTTTCTCTCTGCCGTCCTCCCCTCTTTCTATTACTTTTTTCCTCTCCTCCGCTTACTGTGGTACACTCACACGACGACTTTCTCCAGTGAATGAGGCCAAAGTAATGGCCAAATACATTCAATTCAGGAAAGCACAAGGGTGAGTAATGCCCTTATTCTCCTCCTCTTCTGCGCCTCCCTTCTTCCTCCTTGCAGACCCCACCACCGCCTTCGCCTGCAGCTAGAGCCCAGCAAGCAACCACCGCCCTCCTCCTCCCCCTCACCCTACTCCTTCCCTGCCTCTTGCTCAGGTCCTCCTCGCTTCCCTCTCCTGATTTCTCCTCTTCGCTCTGCTGCCGCTCGAAGCGACTTGCATGTTCCAGACTAACCTATTCACATGCCCGCCTTTCCCACGAATTAGTCAGTCCATCACAAGCTCACCTCCTCCTCCCCTCCTACAACTACATCCTCCGTGAGCAGCAGCCTGTGTGAACGATCTAAGCCCAGTTGCTCCGGCGCCGGCGCCGGCGCCGGCGATCGCTACTTCAAGGTGCGTCTGATCACCACCCCCCGCCGACGCCGGCGCCGGCCCACGCGTAGGCCACCTCCGCTTTCCCGGCTCTTCCTCTCTCCCTCCCATATCCCCTCCCCCTCGACGGCGGCCCAGGCGCTCTCGCCTTCCTTGGCTACTCCTTCCTCTCGCTCCTCTCCTCTCCTCTCCTCTCCTCTCCTCTCCCCCTCGCCGCTCTCTCCCCTGGCCCCTCTTACCAACGGCGACGTCAACAGATATACAGAACACCACAGATCTCTATCACAGAAGAGACATCAACGGCCAAGTGCCCCGCTCTACCACGTGGCAAACCGCGTCCACTTCTGTCCTGCGCAGACTACGTAGGCCCGACAAAGGCTACGCATCATTTCAACAAACCCTGACCACAGGTTGCCTGCATTTATAACCCTTCCCCGGCATTCATTCATCAATTTCTCAACTTCCTTCCGTATCTGCCTGCTCACCCGCATACCCTTTCAACCCAACCCCTGTTCCATGTTCTCGCGTTCGGCGGCCGTTCCGTCGGCTATCGACCTCCATATCCCAGATTACATTTTTTGAAGTAATAATAATCAATAGCGCCTTTACCCGTCGCTCTGTCATCCTGATCGCTCGCACTTCCCATCACAATTGCAATTGCTTTTCTCCCCGTCGCTCGTTCATCCTGATCACCTTCCGTCGGTCGGAGAGAGCGTCTCGCCCATCCCTGTGCCTGTGGCGTGTCGCTAGCTGTAAGAACCTTTCACACTCCCTTGCGAATTCGCAGCCCTAAGGCTGGGTATAGTAGGCTTCAGCGTCCCTGTCAAGGTGGCACATTTTCAGCGCCGGGTCACCAGCGCACAAGTGGGTTCTAAGGGGGTGAAAGTTATTGGGGGACCCAGGTAGCACATTTTCAGTGCCGGGGACCAGCGCACAAGTGGGTTCTAAGGGGGTGAAAGTTATTGGGGGACCAGTCCACCGCGTTTTCACGGACTACCTATTGACTTACCATGAGGGCACGGGTGCGCAGCCCGTAGTTTGTATTGTCTACCGAGTGGGCATGGGGAACGCATCCCTACTAAGGTAGCCAAAGCAATGAGACTAAGAGTGTGCAAGAGAGAGAGAGAGAGAGAGAGAGAGAGAGAGAGAGAGAGAGAGTTTTGTTCCATTTACTGTTATGAGTGTGAGAGAGGGAGAGACAGAGAGTGACAGAGAGAGAAAGAGAGAGAGAGAGAGGGAAGGGGGAGGG
>BFEA01000049.1:3038575-3076541 GCA_003427395.1 Chara braunii
TATTATTTTTTTTTCTGTTTTTTTTTTTTTTTTTTCCAATTCGGTAAAGAATTTAGATGTAATGCTCAGGCAAATGTTGTTTATTTTATTTTTCTTCATAACATATTTTATTTTCGGAAGTTTTTGAGGTTCTTTTTTTTTTTTTTTTTTTTTTTTCCCCGCGCAGAATTGAACTCCGTGTTCGGTCCCATTCATTGAACGCGCGTGCATTCCATTCAATTTCTGAACGGAAAACCCGCGTTCAATGAACGCGCGGTTTCACAGACTACCCCGGGCTCATAAGGATGGGGTGTAGCCCCGGGGGGGGCCTGAGGTCGGGCGAAAACTGTAATTAATATTGCAGTTTGGCCCAGGGGGTGCAGGCTGCGGCTGCACACCCCTTTTTTTTTTTTTTTTTTTTTTTTTTTGGATTTTTTTTTTTTTTTTTTTTTTACTTTTTTTGTTGGGGCCAGGGGTGCTGACCCCCGTCCCCCGGGACCCCGGGACCGGGGCTCAACAACCCTGGCTGCCTCCTTTTCTAGTGGACGCGGTCTTCGGAACTCGGAACAGTTTAGTATAGATATGTTAGTCCATGACAAACCTTGGGTTATACCAATGCACCAGGCAGGACTTTTTCCGACTGTCGGTAGAAATGAGAACTTTTAAAAGAAATTGAGCGAAGGAACTGACCGAGATGCTGAATTGCCTTAGCCTAGACAATGTCTTTGTCCCTAGCCCTGTGCATTGGGGGATAATCTACAGAAATGTGGCAGTAAAGGAGACATTCCTGGAAGAGGTGAGAGAATTGTTCTACGACGAAGAAAATGACTTCAGTGACGATGAAGAGAGGGACGAGATAGAGGATTGTGATGTTTTAGGTGGGGGACTTATTTAGGGAAAACTGAATGACCTGACGTTGTGCAGGAAAGGAACAATGATTAAAGAACAGTTGCTAATGGACTGCACTTTCAAAGGATGGGAACCAAGGCGACTCGGAGGAGGGGTGAAAATGCCTATACCGGCGGAAAACGAATGGAGAGGAACCACGTGCGACGGGGTTGGGTTTGAAGTTGTCCCGGGGTTATCGTATGTCTGGATATAACGAATCTGAAATCCAATAAGGGAAGAGGAAGGCTGAGACGAGATAGCGGAGGACAAAGTGGAATCAGTCGGAACAGTCATTCTTTCCGAGAAAGGTTGACACTTGTTTTGCACCATGGTAGCAGTGGGACAAAATCCGATGTGGCTTCTGAGGGATGCGGAGACACTAACCCGGAAGGAGGGCAAAAGGTTCGCCAACGAAAGATGGGATGAGGTCGGTAGTAGGGTTGTGATGGGAGGATGGAAGGAACTTAAACCTCCCAGCCTGCGAACAACAGCTTGGGTGCATGAGTTCGTGACCAAGTGGTTTGGGGGTTTCGACCACATTTTAGAAGTGGCTGACTCCATGAAAGAGACGCATATAGAGTGTATCTGGCTGACTGAGGAATTCTATAGGACCTCGTTGAAATACGGACCCTTCTACGGTGATAAAGCTTGGGAATTTTTCACCGTCCTGAGAATAGGTAAGTATGACCTCCTAGAGGTAGACGCGGCAGCCTGGGACGCCATAGTTAGCTGGGAGGCGACGACCGCTCCATCCTACATAGATGATGTTTTCAAACTATTTAAAGTACTGTGGTTCGATTAAAAGGCCGGGAAATCGGACGCCGTGGGGAAATCAAAGTGTGTGTGGGGGTGCATGTAGACTAGGGGGTAACATAAGATAGGGAGCATGTACATTAGTTTAGCAGGGCATGCGAGGAGATTAAAACAAGGAGAGGCGTCCGACCACTATGGGCGCAGGTGTGGATCGCAGGGCAGAAAAGAAGAACAAGGACATGAACGGGAAGGGAAACGGTAGGAGGATGAGCAGTTGCTGAAGAACGGGCTGTAATCCTCTTTGTTTGGGCTATGCAGGAAATCACCAAACAATGATGGCGGCGAGACGTGATCGGACGACACGCCAGCCCCGGTACCCCGGCCCGCCCTGGAATAACGGCAGAGGGTGGAAAGTGTCCCTTCCGTCAAGTTTCGAATTCGGGGGAATCGACATGGAGTGGCGGACCGTAACCTTGGGGAGGGACAACACCTTCATAATGGTGGAATGTTTGTGGACCGGGATGCGATTTAATCGAGGGCCTGGGGATGACCTGTACTCCAATTTGGAAGTAACCGGGACTTTGCACCTACCCGAAATTGGTTGGCACTCGCTGGGAGTAGGGATAGCACAAGGTCACGAGCTGGCCCCGGTCTTTCGATGGGCCGCCCGGGTATTGACACGGATAGGCCAATCGGTCAGGGGTAGGAGGAACGTGGGCTTACAGACCAGGGTGGAAGTAGGGAGCTGGTGGGAGTTTAGCGCACCGGCAACCCCGCTAAGATGTCGGGTCCCCCAATTCATGATAGACCTCACATCGTCGGGCGCCTCGCGAGGGCGCATGATCTGGCGGACTCTGCAATAGTCTGGATTGATCACTTCCCCCCTTAAGCCATCGAGATGTTCTATGACATCTCTGTGGAGCACGGGCTATTCTGGGGGAACTGGGCCCAGAAGTTGCTAGAGGTCATCAATATTCTGATATTTGGGTTGCCGCGGTTAGCCTGCGCAGAATACGAGCACATAATTCGGAGAGAGATCGGGATAGGAGAGAGCTATCTAGCGGGGGTGGCTCAACTATTCGAGGAGCCTACCGAACCGAAAGGGCCACGGGGACAAGAGCGGGACTAGCACCCGAAAGCAAGCGGGTATGGCAAATAAAGTATATTCCATTACGTATAGGGGCTCACAGCGTCGGACCCGGACAATAAAAAAAAACACCGCGGAATAGGGAAGGGGTAGATCCATGATAATTGCCATAACCCGGGGAGTTGAAAAGAATACTGACCGGGAAACCTTCCTCACGGAGTGCCCAACCAGAACTCCTGAGCGCCCGGCGCGACAAACTGAGGCACTCTAAACGAGCCTATCATAAGGGGAACTAAGTTTTGTTCCTTAGCTCGATAGGGCATCAGGGCCGGCCACGGGATTTTTTTTCTAGGAAAAGCAATCAGAGGACGAAAATGGGGAGGAGGCTCCTCTCTAAATAAGATAAACTGAAGGGACAAGAGTCTATGAAACCTAAATGCCTCGAGCTGCCTGTGTCCTGGGGAATCCTCTGGTTTATGCAGATCTAGGCGAAATGACAACGGAAGATGAGATAGACAATCGTAGAAGCGAGGGAGGACCAGGCTTAGGAGGCAGCGTCGTACGAAGTGAGGAGGGTCAGAAGGACAGAGAATCGATAAATCCGGATGGTACCAAGGGGAATAGGAAAAAAATCTCCTCAGGGGAAAACTCGAAAAAGGCCGGGGGAAGCAAGTAAGAGACCCAGGAGACTAGGGAGATAAGAAATAACGATAGGATAAGCCCCCAGAATTCAGATGGAGCTGTATCTAAGAAGGTGAGAATCACCGACGCAAGGCGCAAACTAGCAGAAATAGAGAAGAGAACCGCAGAGTAGAAGGCAAGATTGATCGAGGAGATGATGACTGGGAACGAGGGGAACCTCCCGCAGGAAGAACCGCGGGACGAACGGAAGGCCAGCTGAGGCGGTATTGGGCAAGGTGATAAGGATAGTAACCGTGGAGGAACACCTAGCAAGACGTTGGCCTTGCTTAAGGAAGGGGAGATCATAGATCTGACCAGCAAGACTGGCGACAAGGTAAAAAGGGGGATCGAAAGTCTACATGAACGCGTGCTCGGAGTGGACAATAAGATTGAAAGGGTGGAGAGCGCGTTGTCGTACCAAATACCCTTACAAGGGTATTTGGCGTGCTTCACGCAAGTTACGGATGAGAGTTGAGTCCCGCCCGGATGAGGGGCGCTCACGGTATATCGACGACGGGGTGCAACCCTAAGTGACCAGGGTGTGCGCGGCATCATAGGCCAGTAGGACGTGTGGGCCCTCGCCGCTTTTAAAGTTCTTGTGTTCCTAGTGCTTATTTTTGTATATATATATAATTATTTATTTCTGGTTTTATTTTTTTTCGGATGTTTTTGACTCGGCACCTGGCTCCGATACGGTGTTGTCGGGCACTGATGGCCGACACGGCAGTCGAGGACCTTGGGTGCGCGCCCTTCAAGTTGGCCCACGGCGTAGGAGAAAAGGGTGAGTGGCGAGGGTCAGGCGATGCGGTGCATCATCCMCCCCCCCCCCCCACCATCTGCCGTGAGAGGTTTGAGTGTGAGCGTGCCCGCTGGGGCACGTAAGATGGTGAACTATGCCTGAGCGGGGCGGGGCCGGAGGGTATCCGTGGGAGACTGCCGCATTTTTCATTGTGCAGCAGGCTGTCCCAGTAGCAGGCTAGATTGAACCCACCTCCACTTTGGCCTTCAAAGTTCTCATTTGGGATGCTACTGCCACTAAGATCTGCACTAAGGGCCGCTTCACCCAGGCTCGTGCTGCTGGCTTAGCAGCGGGTCCGCGCCCCCCTACTCGATGCAAGAACCAGCGGCCACCGGCCTCCAGGGCTGATTGATTCAGCAGATGAGTTGCCGATCACTCCTTAGCGGATTTCCACTTCCGTGGCCACCGGCCTCCAGCCTGTGTCAGTCGTTGTCTGTTACAGTGCTCGACTTAGTGCACCTAATTGCGGAGGAGATGAGGTAGGCAGCGGAGCTGACGAGTGTGGGCGGTTGTAAGCAGGGAGGAATGAACCTGGATGAAAGATTGGGCGGCGTGTAGTCGAGGATGAGGACGGATAGATGACAATAGCAGAGGAGAGGAGGCGATGGGGACAGAAAGCGCCTAGCGCTCTCAATACTTAACGGATTTTGGCAAACTAAGAGCCGAATCCGAGGTTTTTGGCCTGGGCGAACGTCGTGGCGGGGTTAGTTTTGGCGATGGGTTAGTGAGTTAGCCGATATGAGAAGATGGGCTGCGCCAAACTTTGGAGGAGAGACGTATGAAGAGAGAGAGAGAAGACATACCGAAGTCGATTATGAATAGGATCGAGAAAACAGAAAGGTCGTTTTAGTGTTTTGAGATCGGGCGAATCTACTGGTAAGGTTAGTTTTGGCAATCGATTAGTCGAATAAGAGGTAAGTGAGAAAGGCATCGCGCGGGGATATAGAGGAATGTAGAAAATGGCTATGGCCAGGTTGAAAAGCCTGTAGCTCGCCCATTTCTTAACGAAATCGGGCGGGTCAGAGTGTTGGACGGGGGTTTTCAGGGATGGGGACCCCGATTTTGAAGATAAAATTAATAGAAAATTAGTAAAACAGGAGTTAGTAGAAAAAGTGTTGTGCAGAGATGGCGGGAAGGAGAAAGTAGCGGGCTGCGAAATGCAGAACTTCGGCATCTTTGAACGGATTTGGGCAAGAACGAGGGCTGAGTAGGAGTCTTTGCCATCTCGATGCGGATGACGGGGTTAAATTCCTCGTTGTGATTGTGACCTTGGCACCATGGGATTGATAACCTGCGCGGACCACTATAAAAGGAAATCGAGAGAGTGACGAAAAGGACGTGGATGGGATTGAGGTGGAGGAAGAGTCGTGGCAGAGGCGGGAAAGAGTCAGTATAACTAGCGGGAAGAAGTTAAAAATGAGGGTGAGAACAAGTCGACGGGGAGGAACGACTAGCGCAGTCACTGGCAGGCGGAGCAAGTATAACGAGAAAGAGAAGAAAAACTTACCCGGCAGTAGTAGAATGACTAACAGTAGCGCATACTTCCATGATCTACTAAAAGATTCCTTCACGTTTACATATAAATTGGCTGCTCAGTTGATGCACACAAGAAGTGGTTGAGTTGTATACATGAGCTCCAATCAAGCGACCTTTCCTGTTTGCACCATTGGTCGATACTCCGTGGTGTGTCTAGTACGCCACACACTTAGCCGAGCTGTCGGCCAAGTTCATTGAAGAAGGAGAAATCATAGAGAGAGGGTGTGCAGGGAAGGTAGGGTGATAGTGGAAGCAAGGGAGGAGGTGATCATCCCTCCCTTAACTCGATACTCCGAAAGCGCGGGTATTTGGATGGTTTTGCAGGAAGGGGTATTCATACACAGGGAGGGGGAGTGATTTGCCTGACACAGCAAGGGTCGATAAGTTGAGATCTACACTGTCATCACGAAGTGAGGCTACTTAGAAGCTGACTTTAGTATCCCTCATACCACTACCGCCCGTTTGAGCTTTGTCCAACGTAATGCATGCTGAGCACACAGGCGGTTGTTGCCATGAGTTAGAGCAACATGTGCCTCGCGGATCAGTCTGTGATTCAATGATTTTACCCATGCATTTCAGAATCTGGTTGGCACCTTTGGGCATGGAATAGCCTGTGTATTTGGACAAGAGTGGCCACTCCAGACATTATTGTTTGCAAGGAGGTTGCTGTTGCGATCCGAAGGACAACCAAGGAGTCGTTATGAAGTTGAAGGTCAACAGTTGGATTTCGGTTGACCGAACTGCCTTGCATCCTGTCGCTACGCATTCGCAATCGTCGCCATTAAGCGCAACCATCCGAGGTAATATGGTGACAGGCTGATCAGGGAGCGGATGTGGCGATTTTGAGAAGTGATCAAGCTGCGAGGAGGGAGGTTATTGTCGCAGAAAGTAGGGAAGTTATGGAAGGAGGCTACCATTGTGGACTTGGAGGGTCGCCAGGGAAGTTAACAATTATCATTTGGATTTCGATTTGACCAGCCTGTTGCGAGTTTTGGTTTCCATTGCAGGGCCCTCAGGCGCATGAAGATTACAAGGCCCTCTCTAGTGAGTTGAGTCAGTCCCTCTCTTGTATCTCGAGCGTTTGAAACCCCTTATTTTCTGCCTTTCTTACTCTCAATCTAATCCTGTTCTGAGAGGAAGGCGGCAGGCGGGATTGCAACCCGTAGGACCGCAACCAGACTCTGTGGGGAGTCAACCCACCGATTGCGGGAGCTCTGCCGGAACTCAGGAGGAGTTCTGGAGGCAGGGAACTGGGAGGTAAAGATTTCGTTCTCCTTTTATAAACCCAGCTATAACCATTTATCTGTATTCCTTGATTACGTTTGATTGCGTATATTGAGTGCACCCCTACTTTGATTTCCAGTTTGACTTTCAGGACTTAAACCAGACTAAGTACAGGAATGTATGCGCAATGTCAGTTTCAGTTTTATTGATTGCGTGAAAACAAATTGCAAAAAGGGATTGCATCACGCGGAAGATTGGGAGGAGGACAATTTTGTCTGATGTTTGGCTGGGTTATTTAAGACTGGGAAGTCCCCATAAGTTTGGGGAGGCCCGATGTTGTGCTCAGTTTGAATTGTTTGGAGAATCAGACAAGTCACATAAGTTTTGGTGGTTCGATTGCTCTAACTTGTGAGGGCTGTCTGTGGTTGACTTTTCAGGAGCCAAGCATGTCCCATAAGTTTGGGTTTCTTTTGTTTTCTTTGGTTCTGAACGAGGAGGTCTGAGCACGTCCCATAAGTTTGAGTGGCTCAGCCTCTTACTGCTTTGGCTTTAAGAAGAATGAACCAGACGGAGGACCAGACATGTTCCACAAGTTTGGGTGGTTTTGGTCCAATGTCTCGCACATGCTGGAACCCAAAAGTTATAAAGTGACTATACTTTATTACTATCTTATTTAAGAACAGGCTTGTCAGACAGGGTCCCATAAGTTTGGGTGGTCTAACTATAACATATCACTAACTGAAGAGAGTACTAATTAAGAATAAACTTATGGTACGAAGGGGCAGACTGAATCTTGAGTTGAAGATGATCGGTTCAGTTATACGCTACCTTAAAAGACTGAGTGCAGACAATTATATAAAGTTGGGATATTTAAATAGTTCAGGGCGATTAGGGTGGCCTAGTCACATGCTCAAAGAAGAGAAAAGTTGTTGTGCCATGTGTTTGTGTATACTCCATGACAGAGCTAGACATGTTCCATAAGTTTGGGTGGTCTAGCTTTATGACTTATGTAAGTTGGGTATAAAAGGATAGATCATTTGAAAGACTACGAACTATTGTTTGATAAGGTTGCCCTTGAGATGGTGAGAGTACTTATCTTTGTGGTTTGACCTGCATGTGACTGAGTGAGGCTACTACTTAGTCTAAGTTTCAGTTTGATAGGTAGTTGCTTTAGTTGCTCGCCACGTGCTAGAGCCATAAGAGTTAGTTTCAATACCTGCATTTTCTGAGCTAAGTTTATTTTTACTAAGGTCAATTTCTCCATTTTTTTAGATCTTTTATTATACTTGGTCTTGTATAAATCTTGGTAAGCCACTTTCTCTACGGGAAGCGCTGCCGAAATTTCTACAAAACCAAGGAGTTAGTCAAATTTTATCTTTTCAAAGTTCAGTTTGTTTGACTTTTATATATGACTTATTAAAAATTTGGAGAGTCTCCTTTACTAAAGGGAGTGCTGCCCAAATTTTTGCTAATTCAGGGAGTTAGATAAAATTAGACCTTGGAAGTCAAAGTCATTTTAAATTCTGAATTTAGCTTTGTATAAATTTTGGTAAGCTACTTTCTCTACGGGAAGCGCTGCCGAAATTTCTGCAAATCCAAGGAGTTAGTAAAAATTTGACTTATCAAAAGTTCAACTTGTGTGATTTTGATATATGGCTTAGTAAAAATCTGGGAAATCTCATTTTCTAAAAGGAGTGCTGCCCAAATTTTTACTAATTCAGGGAGTTTGACAAAATCTAACTTTGAAAAGTTGAAGATTATTTCTGTTTTCATATTCATGCTGATATAAACTCTGGAAAGACACTTTTCCTACGGGAAGCGCTACTGAAATTTTCCTAGTTTACAGGAGATAGATTATATTTTGACAGGTGACGACTCTGGCGATCCACTCTGTATAGGGGAGATTCTGCTATAGGTTTACCTTTCTTTGGGCACTGACTGGGATATAGACCTAGGTTTGGCTATAAGGAGAGTCTTGAGTGAGGACGTGTCATGGGGATTTGATCTCCATACATTGACCTGTCTTATAATACAGGTCTTCTTTAAACATTCGCTCCGGAGTTTGGACTAATTTTAGCTTGATCCTACAAGGATCATCTTCTGTTATCACTGATAACATGTCGGTTGGTCGATCGCCGACTTGTCGGCTCACGACACAACTTTGCTTACACCTGTACCTGAATTCGATTGCCTTAGCCCTGAGATTTGATATGTTTCTTTGAGGGTTTTAAACCACCACTACCTCCGAGCCTCTTTTTGCCTACCCTGATTTTCACTGCGCACCGAGTTTGGTCGAGCCGGACCAGTTTCATCTAAGAAAGAACAAGGGAAAAAAAAAAAAAAAAAAAAAAAAAAAAAAAAAGACTTCCCGAACGCCTTGATAACATCCAGATACCTTTTATGAGGTGCTTGTGTGACTGTGCCCTTAGTGAGGGCGTGGACGGGAAAAAACAAAGAAGCAACGAAAAAAAAAAAAAAAAAACCCTTATCCTGTGATTGAGGGCGGATACATGATGCTACATCAGTGAGACGGTTACGTGTCACCCGTGAAACACGCCCTGCCTGGCTGGCAGGGCACTACAAGGAAATCAAAACAAAAACAGAAAGGAAAACAAACTGCAATCCCTTTTTCGACATAATGGTCAGATGCATTCGTCAAAGCACTGGTATAACTTTCACCCTCGTGAGTGCCTTCCCCGCCATCCCTGGAGTGTGAGCTCTTCGTTTTCTTTGTTTTTTTTTCCGTTTTTTTTTTTTTTTTTTTTTTTTCATCGGCCTCTAACCCTGCCCCGAGCTCCGTGTTTTCAGGAGTAGGCTACTAGATGGACTTTGCGTTTGCCTGTGAAAGGTAGTGGTGGTTTAACGAAACTTCTTTTAAATGACCATTATAAAGAACTTATGAGATTTTTGGAAAGTTGAACTATGACTGGGGCTTGAGTGTGTGAGGCGTGGCGTGAGTTACAGGGAACAATAAAGTTGACCAAATTGGTGTATGGCAATGTGACTATTGTGTGTGCCTGTGTTTTATGCAGGTTAGTATTTTGAAGCTTGGTATATGGACCATACTTTGGAGGCAGTGAGAATGACAGCCATGTGACGCACGATCTGCTTACCTGATGGATTTATGTTTCACCTTTTTTTATTTTATCTCGAGTTCTAATTGATATATGAGTGTTGGGATATTTATTTATTTATTGGGCGATTTTGCTTGTGAATTTTTATAGTTGGACGTTGTAGTCATGACAACCGTCAAAGTCAAATCCCTTGACTTCTTTCCAGACCCTGGATGATGGAGCTGGTCTCTAGGGCAATAAGAGACGATTGCGACCACAGGTATGAACCTGTGTACCACCCACTTTCCGCAAGGTGCAGAAGAGGGTGTGGTTCTTAACCGCACTTGGCGGTTGTCCAACGCCGAGAGATCATTCCCTCAAGGCGCGTGTCAGCCAACACTTGAGTGTCGAACGCGATGTCGGGCGCATCGGTCCGGCACTGCACGTGGCAGCGCGGGATCCTCTAGGCCACGTCACGCAGGAGTTGGAACTTACCTCCACCTTACAGGAGTTGTCACCTCCCTTCGGTGGGCGTATCCCCGCCGAGCTACCAGTCCACAGTACGAAAGCTACTCGGTTGCAATCGTAGAGGTGGACCAGCCGAGGGCGTTTCTCGTTCGCTGTAGCATAGGGGGTACGGGCGGTAATACTCCTATCGGACCCGCACGTGAACCGACATCTTGGGAGGCTGAAGTCCCAAGCGCGGCTCGTCGTCGGTCGGCTAGGACGCATCCCACACACCACGCGCACACCACTTTACTAACACAAAAAAACAAAACGCACACACACACACACACACACATTGAACTACGCGACAACACTCCTAGTCCCTTCAGTAGCCGTCCCATAACTTCCCGACGCGGAAATCGGATAGGAGTCGCGTGCGAGACTCAGTATAAAACCGCGCGGACGCAGGGCTAACTCATATCGACTCGCAATGCAAACGTACGCAAGCAGCCGCAGTGATGACGTACTATGTAGTACCCATACTCACGCGGTCCTCGTTAATCTCGAGCGTCGCACTCGACACTCAAGTGTCGACTGACACGCGCCTTGAGGGTTAATCTCTCGACGCTGGACAACCGCCATGCACAGTTGAAGACCACACACCCTCTTCTGCACTCTATGCACAGTGGGTGGTACACAGGTCCATACCTGTGGTGGCAGTCGCTTCTTACTGCCCTGGAGATGAGTCTCATTCCGGGCCTGGGCGAAAGTCAAGGGGTTTGACTTTGACGGCTGCCACGGACTACAACGTCCAACCATACAAACTCTAAAAAGCAAGGGTAAAAAGAGAACCTCCCTTCCCTCTCGAGACATAATCCAGTTAACCCTTATTCACACTCATAGTAGGTCTCTCAAATACTCAGGACACTTATAAATACGTAAGGGTTGATTATATAGGACGATCACTTCTCACAGTCACAGTGAGGCTCCTCTCAGCCATACATGTATGAAATCGCAGGCAATCACATCCAGAGTCCGAACCACAACCATACCTGCAATCACATAAAAGATTCAACCAGAAGTCCATGCACTACACGGGGTCAACTTCAACCATTCCTCACACTCATACCCCTCGTTTTAGCCATACAAGCCTCACTCGTGCAACTCTTAAATAAATACTCAGTACTTTTGTTGGATGACCATTCAATGAAGTCCGGGTAAAAACACAACAAAACAATTCAAATCTCAAGGCTAAGGCCTTTAGGTTGAGTGGCCGGAGTGAATTGGAGTTGAATCGTAAACCGACGAATCGGCAACCGACTTGTTTCATAAGTGATAACAGAAGATGATCCTCGTACGATCAAGCTGAATCTAGTCCGAATCCTGAATCAAACGGTCCAGAGGACCTGTGACACAAGATAGGTTAATGCCCACGGCTAAATCTATAAGTTTATGGAGAATAATCCCCATATCACGATCTCACTCAAAACATCCTAATTATCTAAGCCTAAGTCTACCCTAAAGCAGTGCCCAAAACAAAAGTGGACCAATGACAGAATCTCCCCTACACAGGGTGAATCGCCAGAATCGCCACCTGTCAAAATATAATCTATCTTCTATAAATTAGGAAAATTTCGGCAGCGCTTCCTGTAGGAAAATTGCCTTTTTATAATTTATATCAGCCTGAATATGAAACCAAAAATAGTCTTTGACTTTCCAAAGTCCAATTTTGTCTAACTCCCTGAATTAGCAAAAATTTGGGCAGCACTCCCTTTAGAAAATGAGACTTTTCAGATTTTTACTAAGTTATATACGAACCTTAGACAAGTTGAGCTTTGAAAAGTCAGAAATTTGACTAACTCCTTGGATTTGCAGAAATTTCGGCAGCGCTTCCCGTAGGGAAAGTAGCTTACCAAGATTTATACAAAGCGAAGTATAACAAAAAATTTCAGAAAATGCGAGAATCGATCTAAGTAAAATAAACTTAGCTAAGAAAATGCAGAAATCGAACTAACTCCTATCGCTCTAGCACGTGGCGAACTTCTAAAGCAACTACCTGTCAAACTGAATCTCTGACCAAGTAGTAGCCTCACTGAGTCACATGCAATGCCAAACCACAAAAGTAAGTACTCTCGCCACCCGAAGTCAATTTAGCAAACAATAGTTCATAGTCTTTCAATGATTTAACCTTTTATACCCTGCTTACATAGGGCATTGGGATTGACCATTCGTCTTAGAAACAATGCCAACCCTCTGTCTTAGTTATACCCGAACAGGTTGCACAACTACTTTTCTCTTCATTGGGCATATGACTGAGCCATTCATCTTAGAAACCATGCTTAGTCGCACTGAACTGTTTAAATAACCAAATTATATATATTTCTCTGAACTTAATCTTCAAGAATGAGCGTAGGACTGATCCATTCATCTTAGAAACAATGCTCAGTCGGCCCAAGTTACCTTCAATTATAACTCTTGATTATACTCTCTTCGCTCGTGATAAGGCTATAGTCAGACTATTCATCTTAGAAACAATGCCTGACTAGCCTTGTTCGTATATAAGTACATATATATACGACATTATAGAGAATCTTATTCCTTTGTTCTCATTATGGTCCTGTGGCCTCAAACTTAGGCCATTCATCTTAGAAACAATGTCTAGTCCTCTGGCCTGAGTCTCCCTCAGAATAAAACAATCAAAAAGAGTTGAGTCATTCATCTTAGAAACAATGCTCAACCCCTTTTTCTCAACACATAAAAAGGCAGAGTACCCTGGGTCAAGACCTAGAGACTGTTAAGAAACCACCAAAAATAAACAGCGACCGGACCATTCATCTTAGAAACAATGTCTGGTCCTCGAAAGTCAAACAATCAATACCCATCGGAAATAAAGTAGCCACACAATTCATCTTAGAAACAATGTCTGACACAATTAAAAAAACACAGCAACCAAGTCATTCATCTTAGAAACGATGCTTGGTCCTTCACAAAACAAGACAAAACATAGCAGTCAGGTCATTCATCTTAGAAACAATGCCTGACCCTATAAGACCCATTCAATCGCAAGCAAAACTGCCTTGCTCCCAACCTTCCCCCTGATGCAACCCCTTGTGACAATCTGCTTTCAGGCAATCAAGGAAACTGAAACTGCCATTATACATGCATTCCTTCAGTTAGTCTGATTTTATATCCTGAAAGTCAATCCAAAAAGCCAAAGTAAGTGTTGCATACAACCCAATCAACCAATACATGGGGAGGTGTATAGATAGGGGTTATACTGGATTTATAAGGGAAGGCTATAGTTACCTCTTAGTTCCCTGCCTCCAGAACTCCTCCTGAGTTCCGGCAGAGCTCCCGCAATCGGTGGGGCGAACCTCCCACAGAGGCCTTGGCGTGGATTTACGGGTTGCAATCCCGCCTGCCGCCTTCCTCTCTGAACCAATGGACTAGACTGAGAGTAAGAAGGGTAGAAGGTAGAAGGTTTAGCCTCTCAGATCCAATGAGGGTGCTCTCAGACTCGCAGGAGAGGGGCTTGGTTTCTTGATACACCTGAGGGCCCCGCAATGGTAGCCAACGTGACAGCTTGATCACCCGGGTGTCAAATTGTTGATCTCCACCCTCCTGATGAACCCCCTATTTGCAGCAATAGCCCCTTTCACCACCACTTTTCTACCCTGCGGCAGCAGCCTCTCCTGGAGTCCAATCCCTTTTCTGCTCACCATACCTTCACTTCCCAGTACGAAGCCATAGTCCTACTGCTCCGAGCGGCTGCCGTACTTAGCACATAGCAACACCCCGTAGAAGTCTCAAGCAACGCTATAGCAGATTCTATAGCTAGTGGTGGGCAGCAAGGTACACAATTTATGGAACGACGCCAAGCTATAGCACAATAGGACGTGAGATCAGTTTCGGCCTGTCACAGGCATTGTGTACGGCCAGTGAAACCGGCCCAGCTACAGCAGGTGCTACCAATACACAATAGCCCGCGCAGTCGTCAGCCAGCTCAACAACCCCCGACAAAACACAACATTCAAGGCAAGTGGCGAAGCTCACCCCAAAGGAATGACGAGGGTTGTCGCAGCTTCACAGCTTACCCTTCCCTTCTTGCTATCTCGCGCAGCAGGACGAGTAGTACTCAGTACTCATTCCTATGGCAAGCATGCGGCCTCCGGGGCCGGTTCTTAGTTATTCTTTTTACTTGGCCAGTACGCATCAGCCAGTTGACCCCACGAGACTTTCGCAACAAAATCGCGGTGCAACAAGATCACAATAACATGCGGAGTCAGGCGGCCGTAACAGCCCCGGCCCACCGGTGACCAATTGACAATGGCCACCACAACAGGCTACTTGCCACCCGCTTAGTGTAGCAGCCTCCTCAGCCAGTCACCCACTTCAACTGGAGCTCGAACCGTAGACACGGTCATATGGGTAGGTTTCCAAGTTCTACCTCCCATCGGCGCAAGTGGCCCAACCCCAATGGGCAGAAGGCAAGTCTCCAACATGTGGTCGGCCTCCCGCTGCTACTATGGGCAAGATCGAATGGATCTTCCACTAGAACACGGAAAGATACATCGCCAGTCCGAAACGCCCCCTCCTCCCTTCACGACTTCTTCTTTGTTAGTTATGTCCATTGAGCAGTCGTCAATCATTAAGCTGATCGCCACCATAGCCTGACCACCGGCCCCTTGCCCCGTAATCACGTCCAATCAGGTTCGTACTCACTCCTTCCCCATCGCCATCTCCGCGCCTGCATCCGGTGCACTTCTCTGTCTAGATTCGGCCTCCTCCGAACTCCAAATCTACTAACCTTCTGCTCCGACTAACTGCAGAATCGGATTTGCCACATCCAATAATCCTGAACTGGTGTTTTAGTTTGTCTGATTCCGTGAGTGAATCTTCCCCTGTAAAAGGGGCAGGTTCATCCTAGCCCGTAGTCTACTAAAACGGGCACAACCAATTCGGGTATGACCATGGCAACGCTGTTGCGTACGACCAAGGTGAAGATGTCGAAAACGGACGGGAGGGGCAGCGACGGCCTCTTTCATTCGTTGTTTGCTTCCTTTCCGGCATTTAGCGCATCTTCCCGCCTCTATACATGCAAAAATAAGACCGTATCTACCCCTAAACTGTGGAAATATACATTGCACTTCCACAAAAAAAACGAAATACTTTTTCCGGCGCAACTCCTATCCGTCACGCTTCAACCCTTCGTACCATTAACCAAAACTAGACTTATACCCCACTTCGCAACCATGAAAGACCCCCACCTAATAACTTCCCTTGTCCGATTCCGTTTAGATTCGGTTGAGCTTCGCATTAACCGCTCCCTCCATATCTACACTCCCGTCACCTTCACACAACCTATAATTCTCATAGCACTGATTCCACTACCTTACTACAAATTTTGACCGCGCCATTCGATTCACGACACCCCAAAACCCCAGTTTCGCACCCTGGCTCGCATGATTTCGTCAAGAATCGGGCGAGCTACGTAATCTCCAGCCCGCCATATCCACTCCTTCCGACAGCTCTGAGCGCTGACCTTCTCTCTAACCCCCCGTTCTACTAATTCACTAACTAATCCGACTTCACAATCGGACTCGCCTACTCCTAACACGGTAAGAGCGCCCCTCTCCCCTCTTGTTTCCATTCACGATCGAAGGTGTACTGCTTTCTCCGCTGCGCCCTGCCCCTTCGTTCCACCATCTCCGTTCTTTCAGTGAGCGTGCATCTGGCGTGAAATGGCGCCCAGGTACGTCTCCCTCACTTACCTCGCCCTCCGTTTCGTGCCCTCACCAACTCCGGTCTTCTTGTGCCCGACAGTTGGAGACCGTTCAACACTATACTACACGCCCCCCCCCTTGGCTAGTTCTATCAACGATCACGTGTAGTCCCTCCTTTCTGCTGCGCGTGACCTGCCTTTCCGCCATCCTTGCCCCCCCCCTGTCGAATGCACCCGGTACAGATCCGCGCGAGGTTCACCCTCCCCGCCTTTCGTTGCTATGCCCGACCCCCAGTTCGCTCCGCTCGCCCGTGCGACTAGCCCCCGCAACCACGCTGCGCTATCGCTTTCCCTGCTGCTATCTAAGGCTGCCCGGTCGGACCCACTGCCCGCCACTCCTCTGCGATGTGGCTCCGCCCGACCTCACTGCGTCGCACCGCTGGGCTCTCAACTCGCCCCGGCTGCGCTCCCTGCTCTTCTCCTCCCCGGTCATCTCCTCGCCAGGCTTTCTACTACTGGCGCAGCCCCCCTTTTTTAGTGTACCTGGCGCACAACCACGTCGGGTTCATCCCCCTTCTCCTCACTAGCCCCCATCCGACACCCGCTGCCCTTTTCCCCTGGTCGGTAAGTACCCGACTCACTCACCCCGCCGTTTGACGCCTACAACTGTGCAGCGCTGCCCGCTCCGCTATCGGTCTATTCTGCCGCGGCTACCTGGTGCGTTACTTACCCTGCCCAGCGGTTGCCCGGTGCCACCCGACCGGACTCACGCCCGTCACCTGCTGGGCCCCTAGGGGGAGGGGATTGGAGGGGAAACATAGCGACTGGCCTCTCAAGGAGGCCTGGGTCTGATGCTACCGGCCGACCCCTGGATGGTACCGCCCACCTGCCGTGCTCCAGCCTATTCCCTTATTCGAGGCTTGGGCGCGAGCGTGGTTGTTACGGGGTTCCCTGCGAATACAACCCACCCCCGCGTGGCCCCGCCTCGCTTGAAATACGGACAAATGGTAAGTAAAAACAAAATATTAATCACGAAAACTCAGAACTAAGGCCGCCCGACAAAAGGGGGAAAGGGGGTATATTAGATGTCGCCGTCGGCCCTGCCGCGCCCCCCCACGGACTGCAAAACCACGAGGGATAGCCCTCCCCGATCTCAACCTCGTGGCTCCTCCTCGCCACTTCGATACTCCCACGTCCTTGCCGGTCGATCTCGATCCCTGAATCTCTCTGATAAAGGTCAAATGTCGTAGCCTGCTAACGCTAGGCCCAAAGGTCTAGTTCTGATGCGCACGCAAATGCAAAGACACCGCGTGACGCGCGGGTCCACCCAGAACATTTCAAACCCTCGTTATTGTCGATGCCGCCTTCCGTACGTACGCATAAGTCACAGGCAGGCACAACAATCCGTAATACATAATCTTTTTAATCCCTACTTAATCAGAAAATGAAAATTCCCGGTTGGTGATCGCGCCGATCCTTCAGCTATCAATAAATAAAAAGATCGCGCGCGCCTCAAATCCGCGCGCCCACACACTCTCTATTCTAGCCAACCATCCGGCCATCGTAACCACGCAGACGCAGCCGCGCCTCGCGCGGTATACTTAACTTCAAGCCGATCTCTTTTTTTCCGTCATTTGCAAAAACCAGGGCGGATACCCTTGTAAGGGTATTCGCGCCGACAGCGACCCTCGAGATTAACGAGGATCGCGTGAGTATGGGTACTACATAGTACGCCATCATTACGATCGCTTGCGTACGCTTGCATTGCGAATCGATATGAGTTAGCCCTGCGTCCGCGCGATTTTATACTAAGTCTCGCGCGGGTCGCCTATCCGATTTCCGCGTCAGAAGGTTATGAGATGACTACTTTAGGGACTAGGAGTGTTGTTGCGTTGTTTGGTGTGTGTGTGTGTGTGTGTGTGTGTGTTTCTATTTTTATGTTCGTTATAGTGGTGTGCGCGTGGCAAGTGAGATGCGTTCTAGTCGACCGGCGACGAGTCGCGCTTGGGACCTCAACCCCCCAAGATGTCGATTCGCGTGCGGGTCCTTTAGAGGCGTAACACCGCGCGTACCCCCTATGCTACAACGAACGAGAAACGCCCTCCGTTGGTCCACCTCTGCGATTGCAGCTGATTAGCTTTCGTAATGTGAACTGGTAGCTCGGCAGGAATATGCCCACCGAAGGGAAATAACAACTCCCGTAAGGTGGAGGTAAGTCGTGCCTCGAGTAGGCCCTATCCTGTCGTAGAGGCTCGTGAGAGGTATGGTTGGCGCACTCGGTCGGAGCGGCTTGTGGAAGCTCCATCAACAGAAAAATTCCCACGAGAAATGAAAGTTGAAAAAACATTCAAAAAAAAAAAATCCTTCATATTTATAAATTATCATTCCAATGTTTGTCCAATTCTAAAATTTACAGTTCTATTTGATAAGTTCCCGTCTAAATATGAGCTTTCCCTTCCAACTACATCTATTTGTTCAAGATGGAATGAAAGTCTTGAAGAGTTTAAGAAATGTTGTAATTAAACTTTCATTCTACTACAACAAATATCTTCAAATTTAGATTGGATTAATTTATTTATGACTGAAAATCCTTACTTAGAATGATAGTCCAATTAAAATATTTCATAAACTCATCCAGACTTTCATTCCATCTCTAGCATGCAGTTAAAATAATAAGGGATACCCCATTCTTGGAAGGAAAGTTTTCAAGTAAGACGAAAAATTTTAAAATTGGAATGACATTTTTTAAGATGGAATGAAAATTTAAAATTTATAAAGTAATTTTACTATAGAATAAATATTTAATTCTGGAAAAATTTTCTGTTGATGTATATTCTTGACGAGGATTAAAACCAACTCCTGCGTGACGTGACCATGAGGGTTCTGCACTGCCTTGTGCGGTGCCGGACCGATGCGCCCGACAACGCTGATGGTTATGCAGGCGCAAGTATCCCCACCCTCCCTCCCTCCCCAAGAAGCTGTAGTACCGACAATAGTAGCCAACCGAGCGGTCAGTCGGAGAGATCCTGCTAACGAGCAGTGCAGGTACTGCACTGCGGTGGGACATTTTGTGTGAGCATGTCCAAAGCTCAACCACGACATATTAAAAATAAGATGTACGAGGTTATTAAAAGGGGAGATATTCAGACCTCAGGGAGAACGGGTGAACTAGAACTGGCCAGGAGGAATGCGGCGCGCCGTTATCATCCTCAATGGGTTAGAGATAGCAGCGGTAGAAGCTGAACCTGCGATCGATATCGTTTGGGACCAACTCCGAGGGCGCGGGGCACAAGTCAACTTCATTCTAAAAAGCGACGAACACGATAGGTTGAACACAACTTCCCTGTTAGGAATGGTTGGAAGAAGAATCATCCGTGACACTGTGATGGAGGAAGTTGCTGGAGGCACCGCCACCCAAGCAGAGCCCGAGATCGGGGAACTGGAGAAAGTTTACGGGAAACCTAGGGAAGAGGAGCCGACAGACAAAGTCACCACTGTCAAGAAAACATTTAGGTATCAAATCCCGATCCTAACCATGCCAGAGATCGACGACACCCTTAGCAAATTACTAGGAACCATGATATTAGTATCCTTTCAGACCATGTTGCAAGCGAGCCTCAGACTGCTCAAAGGACTTAGATAACTATTGACTCGCCGACGAGTGGAGATCGATGAAAATCCAGAATCACAGGAGGAGGAAAAGGAGGAGGAAGCTCCGCAAGAAGTCGTTAATCTTCAAAGGAGCCCTGGGGATTTTTTTTTATTTTTTTTTGAGCAACTCAAATTCATTCCAAATAAGAGACAGACAGAGGCCCGAGCCTTGGGGATTTGGAAGACCTAGAAAAGGTTTTTGCGGATATCCGCTTGAGCTTGCCAGACCATGAAGGCGGGGAAGTCATGAGGGCTCCACTGGGGACGAAGCTTAGTTTTCATGCGCTGCCCGTAGGGAAGTTAAAGGTACAGATCAGGACACATCACACAGATGCTCTAATAGATGAAGGTGCAGAAATCACACTCATAAGGAGAGATTTTGCAACAATTATCGGCTGTGTGGTTAACAAGGAAGTAATGAGGAGCATCCGAGGGGTCGGTGGCGAGATCCCGTTTTCAGGGTACGTCACCAAATGTGCAGTCAAGGCAGGCATCCGGGAGTCGATTTAATCATTTCAGCGGATGACCGTGTTAGACGAGATGGACCATGACATAATCCTCGGGAGACCATGGTGTGCCAATGTAGAAATGATAGGGATGCATCTGCATGATGACACATACATGGTCGACTTAGAGGACCCTGTAACTGGCCGAGGGGAGCTCTTCCGACTCATCGGGACCGGAGGGGACCCTTCTAAAGAAAAGTTGGCAACATGGTCGCCGACATTTGAAGATAATGCGCGAAAGGGGGCTTTTGCGCGAATGGAGGGTGTGAGAGAAATAGTAAAAATTATGATTGAGGAAGCGTTCAATAAGAAAGAATGGATCAAGATGGGCCTGCCCCATAAGAAGACAAGACAAGAGGACGAAGTCTTGAGTGTTATAGTGGCGAAAAGGGAGTCAGAAGTTGAACTTGGAGCCAGCCTGCCTAAGTGGAAAGAGATACGGAGGGAGGTACCGAAAATCGCACTCGAGATCCCCGACTTATTACAGCTCATCAAAGCTATCAGGTATCATAAAGGAGGGGTGAACCCGGGAGCGCTAGCCAGATTTGAAGGGGAAGTACAGGAGGGATATTGTCTGAA
Organism: Chara braunii; assembly: GCA_003427395.1. Taxonomy (NCBI): domain Eukaryota; kingdom Viridiplantae; phylum Streptophyta; class Charophyceae; order Charales; family Characeae; genus Chara; species Chara braunii. Next base: position 3,059,481 of record BFEA01000049.1, read on the forward strand.
TGGAAAGATAATCAGTATTCAACCACGGGTCGCGAAGCCTACAAAGGTAATTCCGGCCATTCATTTTTTAGGATAAAGATCCCGGAAGGAAGTGTCCGAAAGTACAAGCCAGTATGGAAGAAAGCTAAGCCAGTCTCGATCCTGCTAGAGACATCTAGGGAAGAGGCCATTGAAAGGGAGGAAGAGGTTTTTCGAGTAATCCGAGAGAGGCGAGCGACAGAATGACATCGGATACCAGATAAGGTAGCTGACACGATGAAGATAGGAATCGAGAGATTCTTAGCGGAAGAAGAAACCCTCCTGATCAAAAGGACGTGTCAGGAGTTTCATCTGACATTTGCCTTCAGTGATCACCAAAAGAGGCGGTTAGACGCAAAGCTAATCCCTCCAGTCCACGCAGTAGAGCATGAGTGCTGGAACGACAAAGGACCATCCTATGAGTTTGGAATAGCAGAGGAAGTGACAAACCTTCATCGAGCAAAAATTGACTCCTTCGTCGCAGAGCCTACGACGTCACCATACGCAAACAGGTGGTTCGTCTTTCAAAAACGTAACAAGACGTTGAGGTGGATTCAAGACTTGTAGAATTTGAATGCAGTAACCATCCGGGATGCCAGTTCGCTACCACAGGCCGATTTATTAGCAGAGTCTCACGCCGGCCGGAGCATGTACTCCTTGGTAGACTTGTATTCCGGGTACGATCAGCTCTCATTGGACGCTCGGGACATACCATACACCGCAATGCATACTCCCGTAGGACAGTTGCAGATGCAGGTAACCCCTATGGGCTTTACGAACCCAGTAGCCGAAGCGCAAAGGAGGATGCTCACTGTAGTCGAGGACATGTTCCCAGAGAAGTGTGAACCCTACATCGATGACAACCCGATCAAAGGCGCCCAAGAGAAGGACGAGACGGAAGTCCAGCCAGGAATTCAAAAATTTGTGTGGGACCATCTACAGGACATCAAGGACTTCCTCCGCTGATTTCTAGTATTCAACATCACAGGTAGCGGACCAAAGAGTATTCTGGCAGTGCCGGAAGTGACCATACTAGGATTTCGCTGTGGCACATACGGAAGGAGTGGCCAACCCCCCTGCATACGACGACGGAGGTAAGAGCGTTCTTAGGCGTGGTCGGTTTTTGGAGGATCTTTATTTAAAAAATTGCCAAGATTGTTGAGCCTATCCGCGCCATGATCCGAGAGGAAGGAATCATGGATTGGACGGAGGAGCGAGAGGGAGCCGTCCAAACCCTGAAGGACATATTCACATCAGAGCAAGTCACTTTGGCAGCGCCCTGTTTTAACGACGAAGTTGGACGACCGTTTATTCTGGAGACGGACGAAAGACGCGTGGCCGTAGGGAGCGTGCTAATTCAAAAGGATGAGGGAGAAAAAAAAAGGTCAATTAGGTTCAAGAGAAGAACCCTGAACTCAGCAGAACGACGATACTCGCAGTTCAAGAAGGAAGTCTTAGCCGTCCTGCATTACCTCAAGACCTTCCAAGCCTACCTATTCGGGAGATGTTTTATCCTAAGGATCGACTCGACCAATGTCGCGGGGGCTTTAAAGAATTACAAGCCTATAGATCCGACGGTCGGGAGATGAGTAGGATTCATCTGGCAGTTCAACTACAAGATCGAACAAATTGTTGGACTCAGGAACAAGGCCGATGGGCTAAGTCGGGTCTGTATCACGCCCGAAGGGGTGGAGGATGCAGAACCCATCGACGCGTTTCTTGACTACAAAGGAGGAAGCGGTGAATATCGAAATGATGAGCGAAGGATGTGCGTTGGGAGAATTGTTGATTCAGACCTTGGAGAAAGGGGCACCTGCCGTAGTGGCAGAGCTTAGTGAAGGGTCACTACTCGAGGATGCAATGAGGAAAAGGACTCGTGGGGAGCAATAGTAGGCCCAAAGGAGGAATTGATAGCAATGGCCGTTGAGGGAGGCCGGAAAGCCGTGATGAGCTTAATGGAATCTTGAGAACGAAAATAATTGCAGCTAATGATAAACCAGATGCAGGAGAAGCAGGGTGAGGATCAAGAAGGAAAATACTTTTTCTATGTTCAGATGTACGAAGGGGTCTTTCGAGAAATCGGATTGCTGCTGGTAGGAAATAAGCAGCTCGTGGAGGTTAGCATTAAGGCAAGGGAAGGGGCCGAAAAATACGTCCTAAGGAACGGTCATCTGTTCAGGAGAGAGGAAAGAAAGGCGTTACACTTAGAAGAGTTGTATGCGGGAGGTCTAGGCAGTTGGACGTGATCCGGGCGATGCACGATGGAGTAGCAGCGGGACATCGATCGTCCAAAGGGACTCTTGCCAAGATAACACTGCTCTATTATTGGCCAAACATGGCAGACATGGTCGCCACGTACTGTCATACCTGTCTAATCTGCTAGGAACGGAGCTCGGCTCGCGTTTTCGAGCCACTTAGACCAACACGGGTGTTGGGGCCGGGACATCTGATCCACCTTGACCTTGCGGTTATACCCGTGTCAACTGATGGATACATGTATATCCAGGATGCGCGAGACAACTTGAGTGGGTTCGTGGAAGCAGTCGTCCTCAAGAAAAAGACGGAAAAAAGTGTAACAAATTAGATAGAGGATTTCTACCTGAGGCATCCCTTCATCAGGAGGCTTATAACACACAATGGAAAGAAGTTTGCAAACCAAGAAGTGCTGGGAATGCTTAAGAGGCTTTGCGTACCTATCAAACTCATCGAGCCGTATCACTCGGAGGCCAATGCACCTGTGGAAAGGGGGCACCGGACTGTAAAGAACACAATTGTGAAGCTCGCGACAGAAAATTTGGGGAGTTGGCCTAGGTATCTTAAGAATGCCATCTTCTCGGATAACATGACACCTAAGTGGACAACGGGATGTATCCCAGGGGAGCTCTAGTACAGAAGAGAGATCGATTTCCCCATGGAGACCTTGATACCTACCTGGAACAGGTTAGATGACGGTCCGCGTATGACCACGAAAAAATTAATTGAGGCGCGATGTCAACAAGTCCTTAGAAACGAGGAGGTCATGGAAGACATTGTCAATCGGATACTAAACAACAGGATCAGGGACAAAACAAGGTGGGACCCGGTTAAGAATATCCGAAAAGAGCCACTTTTGGTGGGAGAGACAGTATTGGTAAGAAAATCGGCACTAGAAAGCACCTGGTCTGGTAACTGGGGAGGAGGTTCAAAGACCCCTACCGGATCGCTAAGCGGGTGGGACTGAACACCTTCGAATTGGAAGATTTGGATGAAATTGGATTGAAGGGACCCTTCCCTGAGCAATGATTGGTCAAATTTCTAAGTCTGGACCCAATGGAATAATGGCTTCAGGAGGCTGCGGATGAGGAAATTGAGGAGTCTACAAGCTAAGAAACTGACGACAACCTTGCCCACACTATGTCTTGTCTCTGACTACGTCTGTGAAACTTTTTTTTTGTTTTGGAAGGCAATGGCTTGGGCTGATTGAAAAAGGGAGGCGGGATGCCGTGGCGCTTTTGTGCCGATGGTTTTTGTGGTAATGGGAAAGGCTACCAGGAGCGTTGTACTATAGTTTTTGAAAAGAAATAATGAGATCATTACAACTACGACATATGTATGAAGGGGCGATGTGTAATACTGACTTTGTGCAATGGATACCGGGAGCAATCTGGGGAAAAGAACATTTTCCTACCAAACTGGGGGGAACGTGTGTATGAGGGGCTCGTTGGGTGTTGTTTTCTTATACAGGATCAGGGAAGAAGCCTTAGAAAAGCGAAAATGGAATTCAGCAATGAAAATGGCACGGGGGCGATCAACAGGCCCAGCGAAGGGGGAGGAGCGAGACCAAGTCGAGAGCGGAGGACTGCAAAAAGAAAGTTGTACATAGGGTACCTGTCCGAACATGTAGTGGGCTGGGGGGCGAGAAAACAGGTGTGTAAAGGGCCCTTGCCTCTCAGAAAAGGAGAAGGGATATACATCTCATCAAGGAGTTAGAGCGAGGAAGAGAAAACGAGTATGGGAGAGAGGGCACGGGCCTCTGCCAAGGAGAGGGCCGAGGGATGCGAGCAGCATGAGCCTTGGCATGGGAGGAACGAAGGGAGGCAGAACATGAGCGACGAGTGTGAAGAAGGGGAAGAAGGAAGGGAGAGTCCGCAGAAAAAGGGGAGTGGCCACGACAGTTGTGAGGGGAGATACACGGACTTTGAAGAAGGATATGGGAAGAGGATGAAGATTCCTTATAACCTAGATCCAAAGAACTTCACGGGTGAGTTCAGCCCCGTACGGACGAAGGAGGATGTGGACGGGGAGGAAGAAGTGCAAAAGGCAATAGAGATTAGCAGTGGCGATGAGAGGGATGAGATCTCAAGGCCCAGAGAAGAGAAGCGACCCCCTGTGAACCAGCCACGCGAAGGATCCTTTTGATGAGAAGATGAGTTTGGGCCAATGCCCAGTCATTGGTTTGAGCAATGACTCAGTGTAATAAAGCACGACTCGATTATCAAGGTCAGGGAATTCATGGAGGCGGGAGTGGTAGCCACACCTTCGGACTTTTACAGTGAGAAGGAGTAGCGAGAAATTGCGAAGAGAAAGAAAGAAATCCTGGCCTTCGGTCTGGGAGTTAAAAAGTCAGCAGAAAGAAGGGATGGGCAAGAGACCGGGCAAGATGGGACACATGACAGCAAGAGGGACTAGAGGTTATCAAAATTTGTGTTTTTTGTTTGCAACATTGGAATGGCAAAGGTTTGGATAGTATGAGTGAGCTTGCTAGGAATGAGCGATATAAGGTCTAGCTATAATTGTGTCACGATGAGTTAGAAGATAGCATTCTTAAACTACTTCTTGGATAAGTTACCTTTGAAAGAGTATGTACAAAACGATGACACGAGGTATAGGGGTGAGACTGGTTGGGATGGTTGTAGTGTGAGTTTTGAATGGAATAAATAATGTATTTTTGAGAAGAGACCACGAGTTCGGATTAACAACTAAAATAAAACATTGAGGGTGGGTCGAGTACACGAGAGGTTAGGGAACCTATGGGTAAAGAGGTGTGAAGAACACCCATTCCCTAGGAGTCTAATCCAACTGAGTCCAGAATGAGTCTGAAAATAGCAGAAAACTGAGAGGTCAGAAAGAGTGAAAATAGAGGGGGGTGCCCCTGTCCTTCGCTATGGTTGAACGGTCGGGTGGGCTAGTGCTGCTTGGGGCTGCAAGCCCCAACTCGAGCACTAGATGCTATGTCGGATGTATGCACGAATAGTAAATTGTATTGAGAAAGGACGAAGGAAACCTCACGCATAAAACTGCAAAAGATGGCCACCTTCTAACCCCCGAGACAAAGATGAGATCCGTGTCCTCGAGACCCACCCCCTCGAGCGCTAACATTGGAATGGATAAGGACGACCCTGACAGGGCCGTTCGATTGAAATGGATAAGGACGGCCCTGACAAAGCCGTTCGATTGGAATGAATAAGGACGACCCTTACAAGACCGTTCAACTAGAATGGATAAGAATGACCCTAACCAGGTCATTCGACTAGAATAGAAAGAATGACCCTAACCGGGTTCTTCGGAATGACCCCTGACAAGGGTCATTCTTTGAAATTGTTACTAGGGTCCCCTTGCATGATTGCTTGAGAAAGGATGAGTTGGAAGGATATGGAATCTGCATTGAGAAATTGCTTGAGGATTGAAAATTGCATTGCATATCACGGGGCCCTAGGCGGATTGAAAAAGACATGGAAATTGCATTGGAATTTTTTTTCTTTTCTTACAGTCTCAAACCTCAGCAGGAGGGGGATACCAGTGCATGCACCATGACCTCAGGACCTCTACCCGTCAAGGGAAAAGTCTCAGCGCGACCTATTCCTCATAAGGAAGAACAAGGGTTGAAGGACCAAGGCATCTTTCTCGTTGACTGATGCTCACCGTCCGGAACTAACTCCAACAAAGAGCTCTAGTCAGCGAGTTCAAACTGCGCCTCATGTTGAGAACCTAAACGTCAAGGGCGTGGAGCCAAACGGGCGTGAAGCGATTCTTTCTCTAAGTCTCATTTGCTCTCCCCAACCACACGATACACCGAAGAGGGGCGGTGTGGCCACTTGGGATGGACCAAGGCTGCTCGCATTAAGTTGAGCAACACTGTCCAAAGGGAGGGGTCGGGCGGGGTACCGGGTGGAGTCCGCACCCACCACAGGACGAGTGACACCGGCCTGCCGGATCATTACAACCATTCCGGGACTAACCGCAATGTCTTCGTAACTGCACTTGCAGACTAATAGAGAGTCCCAACTCTCTTGAAAGAAAGAGGCCGGATCCAAGAAAATACCACTCGGGAGGAACGGTTCGCGAGATGCGCCTTTATGGCGAGACGGGGTCTTGGGAGGTTTGGACTGGACCTACCTGCTGGATGTGAGATGGTACCTCAAAGATGACGTCCGTCCCGTACTGACAAAATATCGCACTAAGTAGAAGGATGAGGCGCAACCTGCCAAGGGAGGACTGATCACCCTCCCTTCGATGAGTAGGTGGGCCGTTGTTCTTGACTCAGTTGGGGGGTCAAGGTTCCGTACCTCCAAGTGAGAGCCAGTCGTGCGATGGGGACATCGCATTTTAAGTGGGGGGAAGGCGTGTCATCTACCGATGAAAAAACGTGCAATAAAAAGAACGGCGGTCAAAAAGATAAGGTTATCAGAAGTTCGAGAAAGACATGTGTAATTGACTTCGCGTAGGCTTGAGAAAAGTCTGGCAAAATGTCCAGAAGAGAAAGACATATGTAATTGACTTTGCGTGGGCTTGACAAAGGTCTGACAAGTTGTCCAGAAGGGAAAATAATGTGTAATTGACTTTGTTTGGGCTTGACAAAGACCTGGCAAGATGTCTAGAAGAGAAAGACGTGTGTAATTGACTTTGCGCGGGCTTGAGAAAGGTCTGGCAAGATGTCTAGAAGAGAAAGAAATGTGTAATTGACTTTGTTTGGGCTTGAGAAAGGTCTGACAAGATAACCAGAAGAGAAAGGAATGTGTAATTGACTTTGCTTGGGCTTGGGAAAGGTCTGGCAAGATGTCCGGAAGCTAAATACATGTGTAATTGACTTTGCTTGGGCTTGAGAAAGACCTGGCAAGATGTCCAGAAAAAGATGCATATGAAATGGATTGGGCAACATGCATGTAAAATTGATTGAGAATCTTTGAGATTGGGCGCAAAAAAAGTCTGACGAAGAAGACATGCATGTGAAATAGGCAGAACTGGAGAAAAACCTGGGAAAATGACCTGGAAGAAATGGGTGTAAATATGGTTGGGCATGAGATTGAGGAAAGGATAGCCGGAGGTATGGATTGCACGGGCCGAAGAGCCAATTAAAAGAAGCATTGAGGATGACAGAGGCCAAAAAAGGGATTTGGTCGGCATGGGATGGATGACAAAACTTTCGAAGGCATTCGGGATAACTCGGCTTGAAGGAGGAGCATGTACTGCGGAATGACAGAAGAGATCGGTTGATGTTCTAAGAGTGATGAATGAGACGAAAAACTTGATGCACCTCGGGTGATGAATCAGACAAAAAACTTGATGAACTTTGGGTGATGAATGAGACGGAAAAGTTGATGCACTTCGGGTGATGAATGAGACGAAAAACTTGATGCACTTCGGGTGATGAATAAGACGAAAAACTTGATGCACTTCGGGTGATGAATGAGACGAAAAGCTTGATGCACTCCGGCTGATGAATGAGACAAAAAGCTTGATGCACTTCGAGTGATGAATGAGACAAAAGAAGCCAAAAAAGGGTTTGATGTTCTAAGAGTGATGAATGAGGAGAGAGAAGCCTGAAGGAAGTCCTTGACCCTCCACACACCCCTCCCCGCCCAAGGAGCGGAGACTAGAAGAGACCCCGAGAAAGGAACAAGAAAAGACAAAAAAGACCCTGGCAAACTAACTACCCATCACACCTCACCCCTTCTTCTCCGTCTATCGCTTCAGACCCTCCTACTGACAGAAGATTAGTGCACGATGAGGACATCGTGAATGAGTGGGGGGAATGTGTCAGGATCAGTGGGTCCCGAATAACATCCCGCCAATCGAGAACCTGTATGTAGCCAAATTGTGCACGACAAAGAAATCTAGAGTAAGGAGGTAAGAGAGAGAAGAGACAAAGGACTAGGCCGTCGGGAGGAGTGATGCCCTAGGATGAGAACCACAGGGGAAACAAATCGGCGACGACAAGCAAGTAAGCGTGAGGACATGGGCGCATAAGAATATAGCATGAGGCCAGGAGGGCCATTGGGATTCAGCATGACAAAGGCCAAGGGGTCATTAACATTGCAAATACGGCACGACGAACAACAAGAGAGTAGGGAAGCCGAGAGGTGGACGATCCCGGCGGCCGTGGGACGCTACGAAATAAGAGCCCAACGTGGAGGCCGCCTAAAACAATTAACGCGAACCTCGGATGGGAGGCCCCGCGGCCGGGGAAACCGGCGTGCGCAAGGCTTAAGAAAGAGAAGGGAAAGGGATCACCATGGGGCGGTAGACGCCCAAAGAACGTGAGACATCTTAAGGAAAGGCACCAGGGACCACGTGAGACTAAGTAAAAATAATGGTGTCTGGGACAAAATATATCGGGGACCACCGGCGGGACAAAGTGTCGGGGACTACCGTCGGGACAAAGTGTTGGGGACCACTGACGCGACAAGTGGCGGGGACATGAGAAGGTCCTAAGAGAAACGGCGGAGCGGTGTCGGCGCGAATACCCTTACAAGGGTATCCGCCCTGATTTTTGCAAGTGACAGAAAATAGCTTTGGTTTAAAGCTTAAGTATTCCGCACGAGGCGCGACTGTGTCTGTGGTTTATATTGGCTGGATGTGTGACTAGAACAAAGAGTGTGTGGGCACGCAGATTTTTTAGGTGCGCGTGATCTTTTTATTTGGTAATGATTGAAGGGTCGGCGTGATCGCCGACCATATATTTTATTTTTTTTTGATTGAACAGGGATTAAAAAGATTATGTCTCGTTGATTAATGTGCTTGCCTGTGGCCTCTGTACGTACGGAGAACGACATCGACAACAAGAAGGTTTTGAAGCGTCTTCGGTAGGTCCGCGCATCGCGCGATGTCCGTTATTTAGGCGTCTGTCAGACCCAAACCCAGACTTGGGCCTAGTATTAGCGGTTACGGCATCCGACTTTCATCGAGGAGATTCAGAGATCGAGATCGAGCGCCGACGACGCGGGGGTATCAGAGTAGTGCGAAGGGGCCGAGGAGTTGAGGACCCGGCGGGGTATCCCCCTTGGTTTTGTCGTTAGAAGTGTCGAAACGGTGCTAGTGGTCCCCGTTTCCTCGTTTCGTCGTATTCCGACGATAGGAAGTTAGATATTTTATTGTTCTATTATTTGTCGTCGTTATTATTTAACCCCATGTTTTGTTTTTTTGTAAGCCACGCGTGGCACCAGCCACTGGTGACCGTCACGGCGGTCGAGGACCTTGAGCGTGCGCCTCCCTTAGTTAACCAACAGGGCTTGTTGGGGGACCGTAGCAACGTCGCGGCAAGCTGCGGACCATCGGGGACCCATCAGTGCTTCAATCTTCAAAGTTATCATTTGAATATTTGCTACTACCACCAAGACCTGCAGCAGGACCTGGGCGCGCACTGGAGGCTTGCAGCGGGCCCGCGCCTTTAATCCTGCAACCCGCCTACATGACGTGGGCGAGTTCGACCATTGGGGGCCAGAGGAGGTGGTGGGCTCAGCCAGAGTAGGGCGGGTAAGGGGAGGCTGTAGCGGACTGGTAGTGAAACCAGCTGGGCGCAAGGCTTGTCGGAAAGGGTATAGGGGCGAAGGACTATTCGGCCTATTGGCCATTTTCAGACTATCGCCCCCGGTGAATCTGATGGGCCTGTGTTGGGCACTATGGGGCCGCTGCGGCCGGATGCTGCGTCGACAGCAAGAGAGCAGAGCGCAAGGGAGCACGGAGGAGCCTAACCTGCATCGGAGCGCAGTCCTATCGGGGTGAAGGGCGAAAGGGAGGACATTGTGACAAGTAGGATGGCGAGTCGATGGCTACGAGGGCACTATCGGACTGAAACAGAAAGCAGACGAGCGGAGGCAGGGCAAGGCAAACAGGGAATCGAGTGGACTTGGACCAAATGCTGCGGTAGGTGCATGTGGCGCGATGGGGCGAAGATGACAGCGAGTGAGCCGGGTGCAGGTGGAGAGAAAGGGGGCCGACGGACAGGCCGCTATGGGGCGACTGTCGGGCGGGCGCTGAGGCAGGTAGAAGGGGAAAGCCGAGAAGGCGGATGAACGAACCTGGTTGGGGCTCTGCGCCAGGTACAGCCATAGTTGAGATGGCGGGAACACCAGCTGAGTGCAACTGTGAGTGGGGTTGTTTGCCCAATCCTCCATGAAATCGGGCCGGGGAGGAGGCGAAGCTGGGTTTTCGGGGCGGGCGACCCCGAATATGTAGTTAGATTAAGAGAAAAATTAGTAGGATAAGAGGTAGGAGGAAGAATTAGTGCGCTGGGGCTATGGCGGGAGCAGATAGAATAAGGTGAAGAAACGAATGTCCTACTCGTTTCTTTACGGGTTTGAGGAAGGGAGGAGTCGATCCGGGGTTTTTTGGGGCGGGCGACCTCGAATCGGAAGTTAGATTAGGGAGAAAGTTGGTGAATAAGGAGGTATAGGAGCAGAGTGGTGCGCAGAGGTAGAGGGAAGAGAGTTATAATGGGGACAAGAAACGGATACCCCGGTCGATTCTTGATGGAATCGAGTACAGGAAGGGGCTAGTATGGTATTCTAGGCCATTTCGAACACAACAGTGTAGTTAGTTTTAAGTCAGGACCGTAGATTTAGTCGGGCAACTGTTCTGGGCTGCGTGAGGAAGAGGTCTGCTGCAGAGATGCATCTGGCTGCATCCCTGGGAGAGGTTCATCCCGACTTTGACCATAGCGTCGATGGAAGCAACATGGGGCAAGCCGCGAGGTCGGGCACTTACCTGTTGGCCGGGGCGTTGATCATCCTGACTACAAAATAGCCTATCTCTATCTCTTTGCACATATGATTGAAAGTACGGCGTACCTTCCCATGTTCTAGCCTAGGATTCATTAAAGGGTCGGCCTGATGACCCCGGTCAGATTGGGGGGGCCAGCAGTGCAACGACTGAAATTCGCACATACAGAGAGAGAGAGAGAGAGAGAGAGAGAGAGAGAGAAAGAGAGAAAGAGAGAGAGAGAGAGACGCAAGGGTGAAGGAAACGAGATACGTACTCGGTCATGACGACGGTCTGCATGGCCGATGCCAGGGTGAACGGAAGATCGAGCAGCGGCAACTGAGTGGTGTGGCTAACGCAGCGCAACAAGTGACTATCGCAGTGTCGGCGCGAATACCCTTACAAGGGTATCCGCCCTAGTTTTTTGCAAGTGACAGAATATAAGTCTAAAGTTCAAAGGTGAGTCAGTCGCGCGAGTCGCGGCAGTCCTTTGTTTACGTTTGTTGAAGGTTGACTAGAACAGAGAGTGCGTGGGAGTGCGGTTTTACTAAAGCGCGCGTGATTTTTTTCCCCTGTTGATGATTGTAAAGCCGGCGCGGATGCTGGTTGCCTTGTTTTATTATTATTATTATTTATTTTAGGATTAAAGGATATATTTCTTTTTGACTGATATGTTTGACCGAGACAAGTGCGTGTACGGCGTCGACAGCGACAGTGCGACTTTATGCGGTAAGCGGAGTACGTGAGGAATAGAAACGCGGACCAGGATTCTGCGTGTTTGATTGAGGGAGCTTTGGCGGGCGTGGAATGTCGACGGCGCAGTGCGGCCCACGAAGCCCCAGGCTTGCGCGACGTCAAAGTTTTATTACTGCCCTTATTGTTATTTTTTCTTTTTTTTGTTGTGTATTGTCCTCTTTGGGCCGGGTGAGACGCCGGTTTTCAACGGGGCCGTCGGCAAGAACATAAGTCAGGGACCTTGAGATCGCGACTTTTTTGACAGTTCGGCTGGGTCCCGGCGTGTCTTGGAGGCGGGCGAAACTTTTCTGTTAGCGCTCGTCTCGAAACACGGACCGAGGAGTTCAACGTGCATGCGAGCCGGTGAGTGATTAGCCCACGGGGCGGAAGGAACCGGAGTGGTGGGGACTTTTTCCTGGTGCACCGCCCACCAACCACGACCTGTCGCAAGGGATTTGAGTGTGAGCATGCCGTTGAAACCCGGAAAATGGGGGATCTTGGATGGGCACAGTGGAACAAAGCGGTCCGAGGCGCTGGTGTGAGATCGCCGAGGGCCACAACCAACTGCGGGCTGCGGGGAACCCCGTAGCAGCCACATCCGGGCTCAGGTCGTCAACGAGGGGGGCTGCGGGAAGTTAGACGGGCAGCGGAGCCGACGAGAGGTTGAAAACAGCGGTGAATCGAGTAAGCGGAGCTGCGTGCGAGAGTAGTAGAGGGAAAATAGAACGTTAGTGAACCTAGACGTGAAGACGGGCGTGGTGCATAGGAACGGAGATGGTGGAGAGAGGAGCTGGGCGCTGGCACTCTCAATTCTGAGCGGAATCGAGAGAGAAAATATGCGATCTCGGTTTTTTTTTCCCCGAGGAATTGAACGGCGCGGTCGGAATTAGTAGAAAGTTAGTGGATTGGAAGTTAGTGAAGAGAGAGGGTGCGAGGGGCTATGGAGTAAAGGAGTGGAAAGAGGGAGAGTGGAGACCTTCTCCACTGCTTAGCGGGTTAAAGCGGGATAGGAGGGGACTTTGAGGTTTCAGGCTGGGGCGAAATCGTTAGTAAGGTTAGTTTTGCTGATAGATTAATGAGTAAAGAGGTTAGTGAAGAAAAGCTTGCGCAGAGATGGCGAGGAGTGAGGAGAGAACGAGAAAGAAAAATCGTCAGTCTCGCCCGTTCCCTGACGAAAACGGGAGAGGGAGGAGTCGAATCTGGGGTCTTTGAGCCCGGCGACCCCGATTCCAGAGTTAGACTTGATAGAAAGTTAGTAGAAAGGGAGGTAGGAGAAATAATTAGTGCGCCGGGGTTATGGTTGGAGACGAAGAAGGGGGGGGCGTAGCTGGTTAAATATGGAGTGAACTTACCCGCCTTTACGGATAGATTCATTCGAATTTGGATGAGCCAACAAAGCAAGTAGCGTGGGGCTAGCCGCGAGGTTAGAGGCTTACCTGTTGCTCGGCGCGTCGCTCATCCTGTTGGCGGAAGTAGCTCGCAGTAGTCTCTACGAACATGACCGAGCTGGCGATGTAGTATGAACCGAGATTGAGCTACAAAAGCCAACTTGCGCCCGTACCTGGCCGATGGGCGGGGCCAAGTTAGTATGATAAGGGAGCACAGGTGCAAGGTGAGGGAGCGCACGGTGAGGTAGAGAGAGAGAGAGTGAGAGAGGTGGGGAGAGCTAACGGAGACTTACCTCGTAGCCGGCGGAGAACCAGTGATGCCAGGTGGACCGAAAGTCGAGCTGCGGTCTCGAGCTTAAGATGCCAAGGGAGGTTGGCGGTGTACCCGCCCATGTTCGGGCCGTAGGTTCCTTCGGTTCTGCTTATGCGGTCGCTAAGCTGCTGGGCTGCCGAGCTGCGGATTGCTGAGTTGCTGGGTTGCCGAACTGCGGTTTGCTGAGCTGCTGATCAGTGAGCCGCTGGCTCACAGGGTTGTTGCGAGCACGACTGTGCACGGCTGATGCTGTTTTTGGCTGTGTGCGGCTGTTGTTGATTAACTGTGCGGGGATTGCTGCTGTGGGCAGTTGCTGGCAGGCACAGACCGCGGTTGTGTACTTAGCGCAAACTGCTACTGCTGCCCACTGTGGATTGCCGCATACTGCCATGCGCTACTGCCAGCTATTGTCGACTGCTACAGACTGCTATGTGATGCAACTGAGCTTGGAGGAGGGTGATGCGGGATTGCTTACTGATTGAAGAGGACGCTCAGCTGCTGAATGTGGGAGTGAGAAGCAGAGTTGTAGAGATAACCGAGCCTACCCAGGGCGACGTTTGTGCATACTGCGTTGTTCCTGCAAGGCTGACCGCCAAGAGAGCGGTGACTTGCTGCGTGAAAAGAGGGACCATCGCTGCTACGTGCGGTAATGAGCTGCTGTTGCGGAATATGGCAAGTTGTTGCCGCATAATATAACGAACTGTTGCTGTACTGATTGGCAGCACTGCGTATTGCTGCTGGCTGCTGCTGGCCACACGAATTTGCGATGTGTCTATTGACTGGGCACAACTTGCCGTTACGTACTGTGAACGGAATGTTGCCTGCTTAGTAACTGCACTCTGCTGAATACCACCATCAACCTTGTCAATCATCATGGCATGTTATACGGCAGCGACTGGGCAAAGGAGAGGTGTTGGAGCTCTGAGGAGCAATTGGGGTAGTGTTGTGACTTGAGGGTTCGTAAGACTGTCATTTCTCCTGCGTTTGGCTGTGAGTTGACCAAGCTGTCGGTTGGTCACCATTGCGGGGCCCTCAGGCGAAGGAAGATAACAAGGCCCTCTCCTGAAAGTTGAGTCAGTCTCCCTCTTGTATCTCGAGAGTCTAAAACCCCTTTTCTTCTGCCCTTCTTACTCTCAGTCTAGTCTTGTTCTGAGAGGAAGGCGCCAGGCGGGATTGCAACTTGTAGGACCGCAGCAAGACTCTGTGGGGAGTAAGCCCACCGATTGCGGGAGCTCTGCCGGAACTCAGGAGGAGTTCTGGAGGCAGGGAACTGAAAGGTAACGATTGCTCTCCCTCTATAAACCCAGATTATATCCCCTATCTGTATCCCTTTTATGAGTTGACTGAGTATTCTGCATGCAGTTATACTTTGTCTTTATATTTGACTTTCAGGACACAAGCCAGACTTAAATAAAGGAATGGATGCAAAATTTCAGTTTTAGTTTTGTTGGTTGTGTGAAAGCAGACTGTTGAAAGGAATTGTATCTGGGGAAAGGGCAGGATGGAAAGACAGTTTGCATGAGATTTGACTGGGTCGTTTAAAGGCTGGGAAGTCCCCATAAGTTTGGGGAGACCCAGGACTTTGTTTATTTTGGATTGAGTAGACCGTCAGACCCTTCTATAAGTTTAGGGGGTCTGATTGCTCTGGAGGCTAGGGAGTCCCCATAAGTTTGGGGAGACCCAGTGCCGTTGTCGCGCACGGCGGTCCCACACCTAGACACAAAGTGATTTTTGTGTCGGACCTCACGGTCGTGTCATGTAGGAGTTTTTTTGTCACTCGTAACAAGACACCACTCCGACCATGCACGCGTGCTATACCTCTCGCGACTCCCTACGACAGGTTAGGGATCCCACGAGGTACAACATTACCTCCACTTGCGGGAGCTGTCACTATCCCTTAGGTGAGCGTATCCCTGCTGAGCTACCGACCCACGTGCGAAGGCTTTTATGCAATCGGAGAGGTAGGCCAACCGAGGGCATTTTCTCAATCGCCGTAGCATAGGCATACGCGTGGTAGAACGTCTTAAGACTGACCCGTATGTCGTGCCCCGAGGTGCCAATTCCCCTGACCGACTATCTAATCAGGTCGACTTTCTCGGATAGTCTTCCACGCTTAGCTAACTAGGACAATGACTCTATGTCTTCTTTGTTAACCATATGAGAAAAAGTCAGGGTCAACCTCCTTTGTGATCTCTCATTCTCTGAAACAGAAACCTAGACAAATGATTTTCTGAGCTCCAACCGGCTACGGTTTCATTCACAGATATATATGTATGTATGTAAATCAGGGGAGCTGAATAAGCGGTGGGCCTTACTTTCACAATTGTTGTGCCCCGTTGTCCGAATATCCCAAATGATTTCAAATTCAGAAGACAACACAAATGTTCAACACCTGTGCAGATGCAAGAAACCACATACACGCATACAGATGCAGACACAGAATGCGCTACAAGCGTCAACCTTTAACTCATTCATAGCAAGTCCCTCACTCCCCAAAACCTTGAAAACAACATTCCTTCCTAATCCTGACTCCTTTTACCCCAGCCTTTCACATTTTCAAAGACCTCTGAGTGTGATTTGGACAATTTTAGGTATAGATACAGGGGAAGATATATCCGTTTCCTTTCTTATGTCTTGTCTTAGGTGTGGGTATCGAGCCATGTGGAAGTTGAGTCGGAGTTCTACCAACCTGTTATCAAACTATAATAGAACTGTAGTTTCTTACGGAGTCTCCCGTAAGTTTTCCAAAGTGACGAAGACCTGTAGACACAACACAACCCAAAAGAAGCTTAACATTCCTTTTCCCCTAAACTGGAATCTATAATGTTTCTCCCAGACTTGTGCCCTTTGTCTGTCTTCTATCCTTAACTATCTGTTCAGACCATTGCCCCTTTTGGTTTAGGTGATGAACCATTGTTCATCCCCTTTTATCCTGAGACGCAGTAATTCCTTCGAACTGCCTCCTTCCCATTCTCCTTGGGATTATCTTTTCTGAGTTTCCCTTCCTTTTCCCAACACACATGAACACATTACGAATCCAATCTTGTGGAAAGGAATCTCATGGAGGGAAATCAACTCAAATGTTCCGAGGTAAATGGGTAGTATTTCTGAGGCAAGATCTCATTTTTCCCCTCTCAGTAAAATCAGAGATAATTAGTTAGGACTGAACGATGCAGATTGTGGAGAAAGTTAGTTGTGTTATGGCAGACCATTCAGGATTTATCCACTTGTTACTGACGCCTGTTTGGCAAAAGGCAAACCTTGTGGGCCTTGGCCCTATGTGTGCTGAAGCACAATTGGCAGCAGGCTTAACCCATGGTTGGTCACTGATAAGGCAGGTTTCTCGTGACATCTTGCTACTCTTATCATTGGCTAGTCACTGATAAGGCAGGTTTCATAGAACCCTGCTACTCTTATCACTGAATAGACATCAATAAGGGAGGTCACCCGGAACCTCGCTACTCTTATCACTGAATGGATGCGTGAGCCTATCAGCGATAAGGCAAGTGTCACGGAACCTCGCTGCTCTTATATCTGGCTAGTCACTGATAAGGCCGGTTTCCCTGCTACTCTTATCACTGAATAGACATCAATAAGGCAGGTCACCCGGAACCTTGCTACTCTTATCACTTAATGAATGCGAGAACCTAT
>BFEA01000049.1:3096347-3116675 GCA_003427395.1 Chara braunii
TGCGTCCGCGCGATTTTTATATTGAGTCTCGCGCGCAACGCCTATCCGATTTTCCGCATTGAGAAGTTATGGGTTGCCTACGAGGGGCTAGGAGCATTGTCGCGTTGTTTGTGTCATGTCGTTTTGTATGTGTGCGTGTGTGTATTTTTTGTGTTCGTAGAGTGGCGTGCTAGTGGTGTGTGGGATGCGTCATAGTCGACCGACGACGAGTCGCGCTTGGGACCTCAGCCCCCCCAAGATGTCGGTTCGCGTGCGGATTCGAGAGAGGCGTATTATCGCGCGTACCATTTATGCTACTACGAACGAGAAACGCCCTCGGCTGGTCCACCTCTGCGATTGCAGCTGATCAGCTTTCGTACTGTGGACTGGTAGCTCGGCGGGGATACGCCCACCGAAGGGAGGTGACAGCTCGCGTAAGATCACGTAGGCCCTATCTTGTCGTAGGGGCTCGCGGGAGGTATGTCTGGCGCACTCGGCCGGAGCGGCTTGCGGAAGCTCCATGTATATTCGCGACGAAGGATGTAAAACCAACTCCTGCGTAACGCGGCCGGGAGGGTCCCGCGCTGCCTTGTGCGGTGCCGGACCGATGCGCTCGACAAGTGGCGCCATGGCCGGGGATAACGGGTGCCTACCGTTGTCCCTGGTGGAACGACATCCGGGTATTGGAAGTGAGAAAAAAACAAGAATAAGAAGTTTTTGTTAGACTGTTATGATTATCGTTGAGGATATTGCAAGACTGAGAAGTCCTTAAAGATCAAGCCTAGATTTAAGGCAGGATAATGACTCAGGCGAGATGACCACTTCTGCTTTATTGATTGATTTAGATGGAATGGTTGGTTACAGATGGTGTTGGATAAAGCATGAAGTGAGGGTTGATTGTGCAATGTGGTTTGGTTGTTGCGATATGGTTCTGATTAATGTGGTATGGGTGACTCGAGAAGGATAAGTGTTTTGATTCTGCATTTACGGGCTCTAACTAGTATGATGGTGGTTAGAGTTGGTACCCCTCTTGAGCCGATAGTTGGCAGGTTTGGACGATGCTTTGTATAACAGGCATGACTAAAAGCATGACTATTGTGAGAATTGGACCTATGAGGTGCTTTTTTTTTTTTGACTACTATAAGAGTCATCTGAGTGGATGGAGGGTAAGGATGAATGAGACAGTATTCTTTTGCCAAAATTTGAAAGTATAAATCCTCTCATAGGTGTCAGGTTAGGAGTCGTCTGTGCGCTTTGAGGAGAGGTAGGTTAAGAAAAGTTGAAAGCTTCTATGAATATGGACTGAAATGTTTGAGTCTGGGTTCTAAGTGGTTGATCAATCTGTATAACCGTGGAAGATGATAGATTCTCATGACATTAGCTCTGCAAAAAGAGATATTTGATCCTAGGGGCAGTTAGAGTGGTAGTGAATGGACTAACACTTAGTATATCCTGCATACCTTTGATAGGGGAATAGGGTGTAGGTAATGTTAGACCTTTACTTGAGTCTTTCCAGGGTTGGACCATCCACTTGAATTTATATGAAGTTTGAACTAAGAACTTGAGACTATTCTTCTCAAAGGCTGTCTTTTGAGCTATATGCTGAACTTATTTATATATATCAAATTTACTGTGAATAAGCCTGTTTTGTATCCATCTATGTGAGGTTATATACTTTACGTTGTTTTGCTTAGTGACTATCCTTCTTTTTATGATATTCACATATGTTATTTATTTTGAAGTACTGGTTTGAGCCTATCAGTATGCAAGGATTTATACGAGTTCTGAAATCCAAATATCGATTTATGACTGACTGATGAGGTTATATGTTTGGATTGCTCTTCAAAAGAGGGGTAGAGATATTGCACCGAATCCACGTCTGATGTAGATTCAGAGGTGAATGGAGTGAACGCTTCCTTGGATAAGGATTTGTCTTATGGAGTGGTCAATGTGTAAAGTCTACCCCTAGGAAGGTTGCAATCATATGTTATTGTTCCCCTGAATGATGGTTTTCAAGAAGTTATAGATTGTATCGTAAGTAGTAGTGAGACCCACGCCAGAACTATGTTCCTGGTCCATAGTGGGGTGTTGTTATTGTATCTTTTGTGATAAAATAACTACACTAATACTGAAAAGGAGGAAAGTGTTTGAGCCTTGTTAGACTTGGTCTATGAGGGAAGCAACTGCTACGTGTCGCAGGAAGGTAGGGGGTGAATCCCCAACTTTCTTTGTGACAAGTGGGTTCACCAGCACAGGACGGGACACCCCGAAGCGTGTATGTTGAGGTTACCTACCTTATCGACAAGGGTCTGCGAGGAAGGGATGCTAGAATCGGAGGGAGTAGCAGTAAGGCTTAATCCCTGAACGGGGCTCAGGGGCTTAAAGATGTTATCCGTTCTAAAAAGGGATTACACTGCCCCTCGCCACAATATACTTCTGTCAAGACTGGGGAGTAAAAGTGTGATATTCTTGTTATTATTATGTCTAAGAATGCTATTGGTTGGCACTTTCATCTTTAATCATGGCATATATATCATATGATATACCTGATGATATAAGTTTATCATTGTAAGGTAATTGTATATGTTTCTAGTGATTGACTAGCCTGAGTATGATGCATTTGATTTTTACGAGTATTATTGTTGTCAATTACTAAGGTGATATATCATTTTTCATGAGTTATTGGTATTATAAAATATTTCTTTTGATATCTGTGAATGAATGATTATTATGATATATAACCACTATAAGTTTTTCTAAGTTTGATGGTCATAAATACTGGAAAGGATGAACTTAGTGAAAGGTGACTTGGGGCTAAGGCTGTAGCGGTTGAGGTCGTAGAATGCGATTGTCAGCATGGTAACGGAAGGTGTATGCTGGACGTTTGTTTGTGATGGGCAGAACCCAGACAGAGCTAAAGCAACTCAGGATGCCTTACGCTAGGAAAAATCTCAATATGGCCTTGCCAACTGAAAGGGAAGGCGGACTCGAGATGTCCTTGCCAAAACGGGTTAAAGAGGAGGAATATACTTTTTCTTGGTGGGGCGTACAAATGAATATGGGTATCTTCGCCTGGATCGAGTCTGGTTTCGATGACAATGATGATTTCGCGATTGTGAGGGTGACCTTATATGCTCCGCCATCATTCTGACTCCTGCATGGGATTGAGTTGGCATTGGGGCATGAGAGTCTGCTTACGAGACCCTTGAGGGTAGTTGAAGCAGCTGCAGCAAATGGGCGAGAGACAGGGTCCGTGAAGGAGAAGAGCAAGTGGTGACCCGTGTAGAGGTTAAGTGTGTTGAAGAGTTTGTACTGCCTTCAGCCCCGTTAAGAGTCGCTTTGCCAGATTTCCTCGTAGAGAAGTGTTTTGGGGGACGTGCAAGGGTAGAAGTTGCAATAGAGGTCGCATTGAGAGCGTGAGAATAGGGGTATGGACGTTATACATGCGAAATGATCTATGGTCTGTATTTAGACCTAAGTTTTTTACCCCCTAGTCATGGGTTCAGGAATATGGTCAATGTGGTTGACGCATACGCAAGCTCCCATGACCCAGATGAAACAGTTGTAAATTGGGATGAAGTTCGGACAATAGCAGACCGATAGAGAGTGTCCGCATACTCTGTTAAGTGCTTATCTCATAGGCTCGTCTATGGTCGTCTTACTATGTAGTACAAGGGATGAGGGTCAATGACGTTTGCAGCAATGATTACTGTCTGCATGTAGCCAACGTTGAGAGCTGTCTATGTAAACTGTATATTGTTTAGTACCCTTAAAGGTAAAGCAGGGTGACTAAAATTTTGAAAGTTACTGTATGGACGACATGAATGGTGGTAAAGGGATAAGGTCAGGGAGAGTACAGTAGTGAAAGAAGAAAACTAGCCTTAACCACTAGACTTGAGAAGCTTTTAACCAGAAATTGACCTTAGATCATTTGGGCCACTTTTAATAAAATTCAATTGTATGTACGTGGACATAGGAGTTAGGACAATAAGCTAACTGATTGTGTGATCCTAACTCTTTGTTTTAGGCAGCAGGACCTTGACTATATGTCGAGTAATTAGAAGATGTGTGTGCAAGTATTTAGAGTATTGTGTGTATATGTTGTATCATAAAGGGCTTCGGGTCGAATTGGAGAATCGCATCAGAAACCCTTATGTCTACTCAAGAGTAGAATGGGTAGAGCATGATTCAAATACGAGAGTGAGCTTCGTGTGTGTACAGGTTGCTGATGGAAAAATTTTGTTGAGTAAGTGATCTTGGAATACAGTCTTGAGTACATTGAGAAGTCACATGAGAGCGTTATCTTATTAAGGACTTTGGTTTACTTTTTGATTGTGGTACTTGCCTAATTTTTGTACATACGTATTTTTAAGGGTATTGCCTTGAGTTGCGGAGGTATATCCGTTTATATGCTTGTATATGAGAGGGAAACATATATAGCAGTTTGATTCGAGACAATTATAAGTTTTTGGTTGATTGAGGCCTAGTATGTTTCCTCTTCGCCTCTGGATATTTTTGGTATGTCTTGAGTTGCTTGGATTCCTCTGAGTCGAGGAATACGGTTGTTTTATGATTAAGACCGTTCCAGTTTGACCCTGGACGGAGAGGTTATGAAATTGGTTTGATATCGAGATCGATTTAAGTTGAGATTTGTTCAACTATATACGTACTCAAGACTACCTTTTGCTATGATTCTTTGGGTATGATATCCTACCTCTGAGTGTATGACGATCACAATCACTCTCACATGTGTGGTTTTATCCTGATGAATGATGGTTTTGTATGAAGAGGTGGATGAGAAATATCTCATGAATTGTGTGGATTTTGCGAGAATGGGTGAATGGATAGATGTGAACTGTCTACTCTCCAGTATACTCGTGCGATCTGCCCACGGGCGGGTGATAGGGCCGAGTATAAGGAGGGGCAGTACAGTTTGTTGGGTGACCGAAGTGTGAGAATCCTAAGGGATTTTGCGAGTCTCTGAGACTTGAATACTTACCATGCCAGATGTTTTACGGTTGAGTTGCGGAAGGGGGCCCATAAGCAGGTCCCTCAGTTTGAGTTGTTTCGTGGTTGAGTTGTGGAGAGGACCCATAAGTAGGCCTCTCAGTTTGAGTTGTTTTATGGTTGAGACCCCTTCAGATTAAGGAATGTGGTAGTGTTGTTTATTGGAAGACTCATCTTCAAAGGGAAGGTGTTTTAAAAAGTGTCGCGTGATAGCTCATACTAGAAAGAGAGGGATGACTGGGAGACCTATTGAGTGAGACCTCCTTCGTAAGAAAGGGGGTGAATAGATTCAATGGCATGGTAAGTTGGTTTTGAATGATAAAGTCTGATGAGGAGGACCACGTTTTTGCTTGGCCATTGGTGGGATTTAAAAGGTCGCAAAAGACTTCATCGGGAAATGTTTCAGGATGTGTGGTCTTCTAGCCCTGATTAAGTGAGAAGGCCGCAGTCTTGCGGACCTGGCGGTGATTCTGTTTTGTGATAGTGGAGAGGCTGTCGTGTTCTCTCTGTGTTGATCCTCAGAGGGATGGTAAATGTTTTTTATGTGTGACAGACCTCTGCGTTGTCCCGCAGTAGGCCTGTATTGTTGCGACACACTGTCCAGCCGCTTGTGCTAAATCCTGGGCATTTATGAGATTACCAAGCTAACGGTAAAGTTTAGCATCACTAAGGCGCAACCCTTAGTGTCGGCCGCTGATCGGCGCAACCTGACAGCGGACCCACGTCTCGCCAAAAGGGGTGTGGCCGCCCAGGAGGGTTTTACCTGTCGCGAGATAACGTGGGATAAGAGTCGAGTCTCTCTTTTGAGTCCTGATTGAATGTTTATCAAGAGAAAAAACCTATCGTGGCGCAACCTGCGAGGGCACTACTGCTAAAATAACAAGCGCAGTAGGCCGTAGATCTGGCACAATCACCCGGACTATGGTGGGCCAAGATGGAAACCTAGCCTTCCTGTACTAGACTGCAGGAGGTGTGCTGAGATAAGATTCATATATATATATATATATATATATATGTTTGATTGTGAGGATTGTTGGAGGGAGGCGAGAGTGCCTTCGAAGGTCTCGGTTAGGGCCCGCGTTCCTGGTTATGGCCCTGCTTGCAGGGTAGAGACTAAGGGACACTCAACGAGAAGCCGACGTTTGTCTATGACAAAGGGGAGAGGACAGTTGAGAGGGGCCGCTGGAACTTATGCTGTAGTACGTATGTCCAGTACATCTGCGTCCTAGTGTGAGACAAAGGAGACCCAGGTTAGAATCCTGGCAGAATATAGTTGTAAGGGTTTGGATTGTTGGAGGCCTCAACCCTGAGTCTATCGGTTAATGGATTGGTACCTTTCTCATCAGAGTTTTGGATTACGATTGAACTAATAATTTTTTGATCCTGCGAAGCGACGGGGACGTCGCTTAATATGGTCCGGTAAGCTGTCGACGCGAATACCCTTACAAGGGTATCCGCCCTGGTTTTTTGCAAGTGACAGAATATAAGTCTAAAGTTCAAAGGTGAGTCAGCCGCGCGAGTCGAGGCAGTCCTTTGTTTACGTTTGTTGAAGGTTGACTAGAACAGAGAGTGCGTGGGCGCGCGGTTTTAAGGCGCACATGATTTCTTTCCCCTGTTGATGATTGTAAAGCCGGCGCGGATGCCGGTTGCCTTGTTTTATTATTATTATTATTTATTTTATGATTAAAGGATATATTTCTTTTTGACTGATGTGTTTGACCGCGACAAGTGCGTGTGAATGGAGAACAGCGTCGACAGCGACAGTGCGACCTTATGCGGTAAGCGGAGTACACGACGAATAGAAACGCGGACCAGGATTCCGCGTGTTTGATTGCAGGAGCTTTGGCGGGCGTGGAATGTCGACGGCGCGGTGCGGCCCGCGAAGGTCGAGGCTTGTGCGACGTCAAAGTTTTATTACTGCCCTTTTTTTTTTTCTTTCTTTCTTTTTTGTGTATTGTCCTCTTTGGGCCGGGCGCGACGCCGGTTTTCAACGGGGCCGTCGGCAGGAGCACAAGTCAAGGACTTTGAGATCGCGCATTTTTTGATGGTTCGGCAGGTCTCGGCGTGTCTTGGAGGCGGGCGAAACTTTTCTGTTAGCGCTCGTCTCGAAACACGGACCGAGAAGTTCAACGTGCATGCGAGCTGGTGAGTCATTAGCCCACGGGCTGGAAGGAACTGGAGTGGTGGGGACTTTTTGCTGGTGCACCGCCGACCAACCACGACCTGTCGCAAGGGATTTGAGTGTGAGCATGCCGTTGAAAACCGGAAGATGGGGGATTTTGGCTGGGCACAGTGGAACAAAGCGGTCCAAGGCGCTGGTGTGAGACCGCCACGGTGCCGCGACCAACTGCGGGCTGCGGGGAACCCCGTAGTAGCCACATCCGGGCTCAAGTCGACGAGGGGGGCTGCGGGAAGTTAGACGGGCAGCAGAGCCGACGAGAGGCTGAAAACAGCGGTGAATCGAGTGAGCCGAGCTGCGTGCGAGAGTAGTAGAGGGGAAATAGAACGTGAGTGAACCTAGACGTGAAGACGGGCGTGGTGCATAGGAACGGAGATGGTGGAGAGAGGAGCCGGGCGCTGGCAAGGAGGCATGACTCTCTCGATTCTGAGCAGAATCGAGAGAGAAAAGATGCGATCTCGGGGTTTTTTTCCCCGAGGAATTGAACGACGCGGTCGAAATTAGTAGAAAGTTAGTGGATTGGAAGTTAGTGAAGAGAGAGGGTGCGAGGGGCTATGGAGTAAAGGAGTGGAAAGAGGGAGAGTGGATACCTTCTTCGTTGCTTAGCGGGTTAAAGCGGGATAGGAGGGGACTTTGAGGTTTTAGGCTGGGGCGAAATCGTTAGTAAGGTTAGTTTTGCTGATAGATTAATGAGTAAAGAGGTTAGTGAAGAAAAGCTTGCGCAGAGATGGCGAGGAGTGAGGAGAGAACGAGAAAGAAAAATCGTCGATCTCGCTCGTTCCCTTACGAAAACGGGAGAGGGAGGAGTCGAATCTGGGGTCCTTGAGCCCGGCGACCCCGATTCCAGAGTTAGACTTGATAGAAAGTTAGTAGCAAGGGAGGTAGGAGAAAGAATTAGTGCGTCAGGGTTATGGTGGGAGACGAAGAAGGGGGGGGCGTAGCTGGTTAAATATGGAGTGAACTTACCCGCGTTTACGGATAGATTCATTCGAATTTGGACGAGCCAACGAATCAAGTAGCGTGGGGCCAACCACGAGGTTAGAGGCTTACGTGTTGCTCGGCGCGTCGCTCATCCTGTTGGCGGAAGTAGCTCCCGGTAGTCTCTACGAACATGACCGAGGTGGCGATGCAGTATGAACCGAGATTGAGCTACAAAAGCCAACTTGCACCCGTACCTGGCCGATGGGCAGGGCCAAGTTCGTATGATAAGGGAACACAGGTGCAAGGTGAGGGAGTGCACGGTGAGGTAGAGAGAGAGAGAGTGAGGGAGGTGGGGAGAGCTAACGGAGACTTACCTCGTAGCCGGCGGAGAACCAGTGATGCCGGGTGGACCGAAAGTCGAGCTACAGCCCCGAGTTTAAGATGCCAGGGGAGGTTGGCGGTGTACCCGCCCATGTTCGGGCCGTAGGTTCCTTTGGTTCTGCTTATGCGGTCGCTGAGCTGCTGGGCAGCCGAGCTGCGGGTTGCTGAGTTGTTGGGTTGCCGAACTGCGGTTTGCTGAGCTGCTGATCAGTGAGCCGCTGGCTCACAGGGTTGTTGCTAGCACGACTGTGCACGGCTGCCGCTGGTTTTGGCTGCGCACGGCTGTTGTTGATTAACTGTGCGGGGATTACTGTTGTGGGCAGCTGCTGGCAGGCACAGACCGCGGCTGCGTACTGAACGCAAGCTGCTGCTGCTGCCCGCTGTGGATTGCCGCATACTTTCGTGTGCTACTGCCGGCTATTGCCAACTGCTACAGACTACTATGTGATGCAACTAGGCTTGGAGGAGGGGGATGCGGGATTGCTTACTGATTGAAGAGGACGCTCAGCTGCTGACTGTGGGAGTGAGAAGCAGAGTTGTAGAGATAGCCGAGCCTACCCAGGGCGACGTTTGTGCATACTGCATTGTTCCTGCAAGGCTGACCGCTAAGAGAGCGGTGACTTGCTGCGTGAAAAGAGGGACCATCGCTGCTACGTGCGGTAATGAGCTGCTGCAGCGGAATATGGCAAGTTGCTGCTGCATAATATAACGAACTGTTGATGTACTGATTGACAGCACTGCGTATTGCTGCTGGCTGTTGCTGGCCGCATGAATTGGCGATGTATCTATTGACTGGGCACAACTTGCGGTTACGTACTGTGAACGGACTGTTGCCTGCTTAGTAACTGCACTCTGCTGAACACTTCCATCAACCTTGTCAATCATCACGGTCTGTTATACGGCAGCGACTGGGCAAAGGAGAGGTGTTGGAGCTCTGAGGAACAATTGGGGTAGTGTTGTGACTTGAGGGGTCGTCAGACTGTTGTTTCTCCTGCGTTTAGCTGTGAGTTGACCAAGCTGTCGGTTGGTCACCATTGCGGGGCCCTCAGGCGAAGGAAGATAACAAGGCCCTCTCCTGAGAGTTGAGTCAGTCTCCCTCTTGTATCTCGAGAGTCTGAACCCCCTTTTCTTATGCCCTTCTTACTCTCAGTCTAGTCTTGTTCCAAGAGGAAGGCGGCAGGCGGGATTGCAACCCGTAGGACCGCAGCAAGACTCTGTGGGGAGTCAGCCCACCGATTGCGGGAGCTCTGCCGGAACTCAGGAGTTCTGGAGGCAGGGAACTGAAAGGAAACCATTGCTCTTCATCTATAAACACAGATTATATCCCCTATTTGTATCCCTTCTATGAGTTGACTGAGTATTATGCATTGAGTTATACTTTGTCTTTAAATTTGACATTCAGGACACAAACCAGACTTAAATAAAGGAATGGATGCAAAATTTCAGTTTTAGTTTTGTTGGATGTGTGAAAGTAGACTGTTCAAAGGAATTGCATCTGGGGAAAGGGCAGGATGGAAAGACAGTTTGCATGAGATTTGACTGGGTCGTTTAAAGGCTGGGAAGTCCCCATAAGTTTGGGGAGACCCAGGGCTTTGTTTATTTTGGATTGAGTAGAGCGTCAGACCCTTCTTTAAGTTTAGTAGGTCTGATTGCTCTGGAGGCTGGGGAGTCCCCATAAGTTTAGGGAGACCCTGTGCCGTGATTTTGCATGGAGGGTCAGGCTGTTCTATAAGTTTAGGTGGCGTGACTGCTCTGACTTACGAGGGTTGGTTGTGATTGACTTTTCAGGGACCAAGGGCATTCTGTAAGTTCAGGTTCCTTGGTCGCCTTGTTTATTTTGGGTTTTCCTCTGTTTATTTGGTTTTGAACGAGGAGGTCTTAGTTGTTCTATAAGTTTCGATGGCTTAGCCTCTTCCTGCTTTATTATGAGAGAATGAACCTGATAGAGGGCAGATTGTTCTGTAAGTTCAGGTGATCTAGCCAAATGTCACGCACAAAATGGATCAGAGAGAAACAAATTAGGCAGAGAGTCAGACTGTTCAGGTGGTCTGACTCAAAGCCTCGCATATGTTGGAACCCAAAGGCTATAACTTGGCTATACTCTATTATTATTTTATTTAAGAACATGCTAGTCAGACTGTTCTATAAGTTTAGGTGGTCTGACTACAGCCTATCACAACCTGAAGAGAGTATAATTAAAAATATGACTGAAGGTAAGTTGGGGCAGACTGAACTTAAGTTAATTCAGTCCTATGCAGCCTTAGAAGACTAAGTGCAGACAATTATATATAATTTGGATATCTTAAACAGTTCAGGGCGACTAGAGTGGTCTAGTCATATGCCCAAAAAAGAGAAAAGTAGTTGTGCCCTCTGTTTTGTGTATACTCTTTGGCTAAGTTAGGCACATTCCATAAGTTTGGGTAGCCTGACCTTATGCCTTATGTAAGCTGGGTATAAAGGGTTAAATTACTGAAAAATCATGAACTATTGTTTGCCCAGATGAGCTTGGGGTGGTGAGAGTACTTATTTTTGTGGTTTGGCTTGCATGTGGCTGAGTGAGATCGCTACTTTGTCTGAGTTTCAGTTGGATAGGTAGTTGGTTTAGTTGCTCGCCATGTGATAGAGCGATAGAGTTAGTTTCAATTCCTGCATTTTCTGTGATAGTTTTTTTTACTTAGGTCAATTGTTATATTTTCTGGGATCGTTTTTGTACTTGGCTTTGTATAAATCTTGGCAAGCTACTTTCTCTACGGGAAGCGTTGCTGAAATTTCTACAAATCCAAGGAGTTAGTCAATTTTGACATGACAAAGTTCAACTTGCCTTTTTTTTATATCTAACCTAGTAAAAATCTGGAAAGTCTCATTTTCTAAAGGGGGTGCTGCCCAAATTTTTGCTAATTCAGGGAGTTAGACAAAATTGGATTTTGAGAAGTCAAAGTTATTCTCAAGTTCTGGACTTAGCTTTGTATAAATTTTGGAATAATACTTTTCTAAAGGAAGTGCTGCCGGAATTTCTGCAAAACTATGGAGTTAGTTAAATCTTGTCTAAGTTGAATTCAAGTTATCTTTTGAGTTCATATCTGACTTAGTATAAATCTGGGAAGTCTCCCTTTGTAAAGGGAGTGCTGCCCAAATTTCAGGGAGTTAGACAAAATTTGACTTTTCAAAGTTAAAGATTTTTTCTGCTTTCATATTTGGACTTATATAAATTCTGGAAATACATTTTTCCTTCGGGAAACGCTGCCGAAATTTTCTTAGTTTAAAGGAGATAGATTATATTTTGATAGGTGGCGATTCTGGTAGTCCACTCTGAATAGGGGAGATTTTGTCATGAGTCTACCTTTCTTCGGGCACTTGCTTAGAGGTGGGCTTAGATATAGTTAACTAGGATGATTTGGGTAAGATCATGATATGAAGATTGTTCTCTGTTGACTTATAGGGTTAGCCTGGGGCATTGACATGTCATGTGTTACAGGCCGTCTTGATCGTTTGATTCAAATTCAGGACTAGATTCAGCTTGATCCCTTGAGGATCATCTTCTGTTATCACTGATAACAGGTCGGTTGCCGATTCNGTCTTGATCGTTTGATTCAAATTCAGGACTAGATTCAGCTTGATCCCTTGAGGATCATCTTCTGTTATCACTGATAACAGGTCGGTTGCCGATTCATCGGTTTACGATTCAACTCCAATCCACTCTTGTTACTCAAYGTAAAGGCTTTAGCCCTATGGTTTGAATTGTTTGATTGTGTTTTCACCCGGACTTTATTGAATGGCCATTTAACAAAAGTACTGAGTATTTATTTTGGGGAGTTGCACAAGAGTGAGGTTTGTATGGCTAAAGCAAGGGGTATGAGCATAGAGAGTGGTTGAAGTTGACCCCATGTAGTGCGTGGACTTCTGTTGAACCTTTGATGTGATTGTAGGTATGCTTGTGGTTCGGACTCTGGATGTGACTGCCTGCGATTATATACATATATGGTAGAGAGGAACCCCACTGTGACTGTGAGACGTGATCGTCCTATATAAATAAACCTTATGTATATATCTATATGTGCCTTGGGTATGCGTGCGGCTTACTGTGATCGTGCGTAAGGGTTAACCAGATTATGGCTTGAGAGAAAAGGAAGACCCTCGCTTACCCTTTGCTTTTTAGAGATTTTATAGTCGGACGTTGGTCCTGGGCCGGGATTCAAGGTCCTTGTCCGGGACATCCCAAGCCCTAGACTCTGCAGGGAAGGAATCTGCCCCCGTTCAAAGCCTATTTGCCTTGCCTACCGAGACGCTCAGACCAAAGGCCGGAGGTCTCGCGACGGCAGCACGACTATTCCTTCAGCCGTGCAATATCGTGAGGGACTAGACCCTCACGACACTTCGAGTCTGACACTTGAGTGTCATGAGCGGTACTCGGATCCACGAGGGAACGCTTGATTATGAGCACTACATAGTACGCCATCATTGCGACTGCTTGCGTACGCTTGCATTGCGATTTGATATAAGTTAGCCCTGCGTCCGCGCGATTTTTATATTGAGTCTCGCGCGCAACGCCTATCCGATTTTCCGCATTGAGAAGTTATGGGTTGCCTACGAGGGGCTAGGAGCGTTGTCGCGTTGTTTGTGTTGTGTCGTTTTGTATGTGTCCGTGTGTGTGTGTGTTTTGTTCGTAGAGTGGTGTGCTCGTGGTGTGTGGGATGCGTCCTAGTCGACCGACGACGAGTCGCGCTTGGGACCTCAGCCCCCCCAAGATGTCGGTTCACGTGCGGGTCCGATAGAGGCGTATTACCGCGCGTACCCCCTATGCTACAGCGAACGAGAAACGTCCTCGGTTGGTTCACCTCTGCGATTGCGGCTGATCAACGTTCGTACTGTGGACTGGTAGCTCGGCGGGGATACGCCCACCGAAGGGAGGTGACAACTCCTGTAAGGTGGAGGTAAGTCGTGCCTCGTGTTGGCCCTATCCTGTCGTAGGGGCTCGCGGGAGGTATGGCTGGCGCACTCGGCCGGAGCGGCTTGTGGAAGCTCCATGTATATTCGCGACGAAGGATTTAAAACCAACTCCTGCGTGATACGACCGGGAGGGTCCTGCGCTGCCTTGTGCAGTGCCAGACCGATGCGTTCGACAATAGTATGACAATGAGAAGAAGACATATAGAAAGGGGTAAGGGACTTACCTGTTGGCGGATGCATAGCCCATCACACCCATCGGAGTAGCGAAGCAAGCGAGTTGCAGGCTTTGAAACTACCTGCTAACGGGGACGCTACTCAACCCTTCGATTAAAGCAGCAAGGAGAGGATTGAGGGGGGAAAATATGCCTGTTAGCCTGTGCGTATCTGCTAGTGTGTGCGCTGCCATTTGGTTGCCTGCACTAGAATGAGGGAGCCGACTGCGAAGGTTACAAGCCACCTAGCTGGCCTAAGTAGTGACCAGCTCTTTAACAAAGTTGCAGCCGATTAGTTGCAGCTCGCAAGGACTGTAGATTTGTCTGTTGATCGTGTGTCACTTAGCTGTCAACCTGTGCAGAAATAGGTCAACCGCGGAGGTGCAGACTCACCGGTAGCCAGTATACTTCGAGTTACGAGATAAGAAGGGTTGGAGCTGTGAGAAGCTCGAGGTTGTTGGAGAGGAGGGGATACTACTGATATTTTGACAGTCTTCAAGGAGTCGGCGATCAGCGGTGTTAAGCTGCTGTGTAGTTGTGGCGCGTAAAACTGTATATACAACATATTGACGTTCCCACTTGCCATACTCCATAGCTACTATGCCTTGTTGCTGGACATGCTTGCTGCCTACATACGTTTCCTCTGCATGCAGTACTTTCGATGCGTTATTGGGTCCCTCAAAGGGGACGAGCTCTATTTGAACGTCACCCGCCCTGGAAGCACAGTAGCCCGTTGGTTAGTTGGGGCGGCATAGCGACTTGGTGGCATGATCTGACTTATGAAAAAAGGTATTACAGTGGTTTGGAGGTCCGTCAGAGGGAAGCTGTTCGGTAGTTTGACTTCGGATTGACCAAGCTGTTGCTGTTTGGCTTCCATTGCGGGACCCTCAGGTGCTCGAAGATTTCAAGGCCCTCTCCTGCGAGTCTGAGTGCACCATCCTTGGATCTGAGAGACTCAAATTCATCTCCTTCTGCCCTTCTGACTCTAAGTCTGGTCTGTTGGTTCTGAGAGGAAGGCGGCAGGCGGGATTGTAACCCGTAGGTCTGCATCAAGACTCTGTGGGGAGTCAGCCCACCGATTGCGGGAGCTCTGCCGGAACTCAGGAGGAGTTCTGGAGGCAGGGAATAGACAGGTAATCTTTGGCTTTCCCTCCATAAACCCAATATAGCCCCTATCTAAACAACGCCCTATGTATTGGCTGAGTGTATTGTATGCAACCCTACTTTGACTTTTTGTCTGACCTTCAGGATGTAAACCAGACTAAGTAAAGGAATGTCTGTATAATGGCAGTTTCTGTTTTGTTTGTCTGTCTGAACGCAGATTGTAACAAAGGGTTACGTTAGTGGGAAGGTTGGGAGGAAGACAGTTTTGCTTGTGTCTGAATGAGTCTTATAGGGTCAGGCATTGTTTCTAAGATGAATGACCCGACTGTTGTGTTTTGTTCTGCTTTCTGAAAGGCCAAGCATTGTTTCTAAGACGAATGGCTTGATCACTGTGTTTATTTAATTGTGCCAGACATCGTTTCTAAGACGAATGGCGTGGCTATTTATTTTGTGGGGTATTGATTGCTTGAACTTTGAGGACCAGACATTGTTTCTAAGATGAATGGTCTGGTCGCTGTTTACTTTGGGTGGTTTTTGAACAGACTCAGGGTCTTGGCCCAGGGTACTCTGCTTTTTTTTTCAGTGCTGAGAAAATAGGGTTGAACATTGTCTCTAAGACGAATGACCCAACTCTTTTGGTTGTTTTATTTTGAGGGAGGTTCAGGCCAAAGACTGAACATTGTTTCTAAGACGAATGGTCTAAGTCTGAGGCCACATGATATAATGTGAACAAAGGAATATGACTTTCTATATGTCTATATCTATATGTTTATAAGTACAAGGCTAGTCAGACATTGTTTCTAAAATGAATGATTTGACTATAGTCTTATCACAAGTTAGAAAAGTATAACTAAGAGCTATAATTGAAGGTAACTTGGGTCGGCCGGGCATTGTTTCTAAGACGAATGACTCATTCCTACGCTCAGTTTTGAAGATTAAGTTCAGAGAATTATATATAACCTGGCTATTTAAACAGATCAGGGCAACTAAGCATTGTTTCTAAGAGGAATGACTTAGTCATATGCCCAATGCAGAGAAAAGTAGTTGTGCAACATGTTCGTGTATAACTAAGGCAAAGAGTTGGCATTGTTTCTAAGATGAATGGCGTAACTCAATGCCCTATGTAAGTTGGGTATGAAGGGATAAGTTATTGAAAGACCATGAACTATTGTTTGCCAAAATAGACCTTGGGGCTGGTGAGAGTACTTACCTTTGTGGTTTGGCCTGCATGAGAGTCTAGCTCTGACGAACACCTAAAATAAACCGATACTACCCGACGCGCAGGCCTACCGAGATTTCTCCAAAATCACATTGTTGTCGATGACGTCCTTCGCACGCACGCGTAAATCGTATGCAAGTACATCAACCAACGAGACATAATCTTTTTAATCCTAGTTTAATCAGAAACAAAAAAATCTGGTCGGCAACCAACGCCGACTTTCACAGTCATCAATCAAAAATAAAAAGATCACGCGCGCCTCAAAGCTGCTCGCCCACACACTCTCTACCCTAGTCAGCCATCCAGTCAACCCTAACCACAAACGCAGTCACGCCTCACGCGGTATACTTAAACTTTAATCCAAACTTAATTTTTATCGCTTGCAAAAACCAGGGCGGATACCCTTGTAAGGGTATTCGCACCGACAGCGAGATGGGTAACCGACACTTGACTGCTACCGCCGTGGGATGGGTGACCGACACTTGGCTGCTACTTCTGAGGGATGGGTAACCGACACTTGGCTGCTACTACTGCGGGATGGGTGACCGACACTTGGTTGCTACTGCTGCGGGACGGGTGATTGACACTTTGCTGCTACTGCTGCGGGATGGGGGACTGACACATGGCTGCTATTGATGTGGGATGGGTGACCGGCCTTGGCTGCAACTGCTGTGGCCCTGTGGGTTCCCTTGCTGTTGTTCAGTCTTTTTTTCATTTAGTAATGTGACGGTTGCTTCCTAGTTGTTCCGTGACTCATGCATGAGTAGGTTATAGGCCTTTTGTTGTTGTTCAGTCCTTCCTTCACTTAGTAATGTGGCGGTTGCTTCCTAGCTGTTCCGTGACTCATGCACGTGTAGGTTGTATGTATTTTGTTGTTGTTCAGTCCTTCCTTCACTTAGTAATATAGCGGTTGCTTCCTAGCTGTTTCGTGACTCATGTATGTGTGTGTTGTGAGTCTTTTGCTGTTGTTCAAGTATTTCCTTCACTTAGTGATGTGGCGGTTGCTTCCTAGCTGTTCCATGACTCATGTATGTGTGTGTTGTGGGTCTTTTGCCGCTGTTCAGTCCTTCCTTCACTTAGTAATGTGGTGGTTGCTTCCTAGCTGTTCCGTGACTCATGTATGTGTGTGTTGTGGGTCTTTTGCTGCTGTTCAAGTCTTTCCTTCACTTAGTGATGTGGCGGTTGCTTCCTAGTTGCTCCGTGACTCGTGTATGTGTGTGTTGTGGCGCTTTTACTGTTGTTCAAGTCTTTCCTTCACTTAGTGATGTGGCGGTTGCTTCCTAGTTGTTTCGTGACTCATGCATGTGTATGTTGTAGGTCCTTTGCTGCAGTTTAGTCTTTCCTTCACTTAGTGATGTGGCGGTTGCTTCCTAGTTGTTCTGTGACTCGTGTATGTATGTATTGTGAGTCTTTTGCTGTTGTTCAAGTCTTTCATTCACTTGGTAATGCGGCGGTTGCTTCCAAGTTGTTCCGTGACTCATGTCTATGTGTGTTGTAGGTCCTTTGCTGGAGTTCAGTCTTTCATCGCTCAATGATGAATCTATTCGGGTCTTGAACAGGGGATGGTAGATCAAGTATGGGTAAGGCTTTATTAGGATTAGGGAGTTTTTTTTTTTTTTTTTTTTTTTTTTTTTCTCTTTTTTTTTCTCTCTCTCCTTTTCTCTCTCTCTCTCTCCCTCTTTCTCTCTCACTTTTTTTTCTCTCTCTTTTTTTTTTTTTTTTTTTTTTTTTTTNTCTCTCTCTCTCTCTCTCTCTCTCTCTCTCTCTCTCTCTCTCTCTCTCTCTCTCTCTCTCTCTTTCCCCCCCTCTCTCCGCCTCTCTCGTTCCCCTGTCTCATACTTCGGCCCCTTCAACCTTCTTCCCTTCCACCACTTGGCATATAACTGACACTTCACCACTTACTTGTTACATTTCTAGGGAACGAACAGTGAAAAGAAATTGTCCTCAGGCTCACTTGGTGGAGAAAGTGGGCGAGGGAACGACTGCTGATCCCTTGTGTCGCCGAGAAGGAAAATGAAAGAGAAACTTGAGGGATTGAGAGGAGCCGGATCAGAAAAAATAACTAGAGAAAGTTGGTGTTTGAAGCAAGGTCAGTTGACTCAACCATTTTCCCGACTGCATGGTTATGAGAAGAGGATGGACTGATTGAGCATGGAAAGGAGAATAATGAGAAGCCAAAGAAAAGAAAGCTAGGCATGTGGGAAGGGCTATGTGTTGACCCCAATGAGGGATTGTATCGGTCTTTGCTTTCATGTGAGATTGTGCAGGTAAGTAAAGTCTTGGAATGTCTTGAGCAAGACCGGGCCGAGAGAAACCGTGCGGCAAGGAAAAAAAAGGGAAGAGGGGGCAAAGAGGCTACGAACCCTTAGTGTAAAACCGAACCATGAGAGAGACCTTTGTGCATGCGACTTGGAATGTGAATGAAAGAAAGGAGTGAGACTTTTGTTGATCAGACTGTGGAGTAGCTTGTGCATGCATGTGAAGGCCCCGAAAGGACTAAGGGGTTTGTTCCAATGACGATGGATGGAATGTATGAGACACGAGGAGTGCGTAGAGGCGAGGGGGAAGACAGTGTTGCCGCACCCCGATGACGCTGTAGGATTGTTGTGCTTAGGGAAATGGTGCTTGGCCTAAGGATAACGCTTAGCCTGCACGCAAAAGAAGAAGAACTCTCAAAGAACCCCTGGCACCCCCAACATCCCGTACTAAGGAACTGCTATGCCAGCCTCAACCCTATGCTACGTAACAGGAGGATAGCCAACCCTGAGTCATGTGTGTATTGCAGTGTGCTATTGTGTTGATGATAGAGAGCTGGGGATCCTCCGTTCCCTCGTATATCCCTGGAGCTCGTTCCGGGGCCGCGGTAAGGTGCAGTATCTCCTGACACACCCGACATCCCGTATTAAGGAACTGCTATGCCAGCCTCAACCCTTTGTATTGCAGTGTTCCATTGTGTTGATGGTAGAGAGCTGGGAATCCTCTGTTCCATCGTAAGCCCGTTCCGGTCCCGTGGTAAGGTGCAGTATCTCCTAAAACCCCCGACATCGAAGGAACTGCCTTGCCAGCCTCAAACCTAAGCTACGTACTAGGAGGATAGCCAACCCTAAGTCGTGAATCATGGACTTTATCATGGATTGTGTGTATTGACCCTGGAGCATCGTACCACTACGTCTAATTATAGTCATACGGGAACCCCATAGCAGCCAGAACCGTATTCACGAGAGAACATGCGGGGGCTGCTCCCTACCTGCAAGTGGGCGAACTGGAGCTACTGTTCAAGGACATATAAAACGGAGATTAAAGAGCCTATATCTTTGAGACCCTCGGGGCCACTGTGCTCTGGTACCTCTGGAAGCAACGGAATGATGTTGTACGTACTGGAGAACCCCCTTAAGTACAACAACTGTTCTGAATCAACAACATCAAGCGATCTCTGAGACAGATTATCTATATAGATTGGAGAAAAAAATTGGGCAATGTGCCCTCAGCTAGTATCAATTGAAGGCTGTACTGGGGACATCTCGTTTGGGCCTTTTTTGCAGCAATAGGGATGGATGTGGGTACTTCTGTATTTGAGTCCTACTTCTTCGTAGGGTTTGTTGTTGCTTCAGTGTTTTTTTGGCTGTACTTGTTGTCTAGGACAATAGGGTGATATTGCAATCTTTTTGCTACTTTTAGTCTTCTTTTATAGCCTTTTTCTGAGATCTTTTTCACAGGGGACGGGCTCCGCTAGCTGACTGCAGCTGGAGACCTCGTGGCCCGGCCCCATTTAAAAAACAAAAAAACGGAGATTGACCGTGAAAAGGATAGAAAAAAGAAAAAGCAAAAAGCGATTGTCTGGCGTGCTGATGACTGGAAAGTCCGCAGCCCGAAAACCGGTACCTGTGATGACTGAAAGCACCCCTGAGAGCATACTGGGTCGTGTGCAGGCGCCAACACCGTAGAAACAGCCACAGCAGTCAATGCGACTGCAGCGGTAGTTGGTGACCGCTTGAGTGCTTGTGCCGCAGACCGACCTTCCACAAAGAAACAGCTCAGGGCTCGGCAGCTCAACGGAAGGGTCGAGGAAAGTCGCACGAGAACACAAACACGTAAAGCGGGGGAAGTCCAACCCCGTGATGAGGCGGTGAAAGTCCAACCTCATGATGAGGCGGTGAAAGTCCGAGGAAGCAGTTTGTCAGGGTCACCCTTTTTCGCTGTGGAGCTGTGTATAGCGAATGCCGGATGCAGAGACACACGCACAGAGAGTCCGGCGAAACTATCGCTCACAGTCACCCTCTTGTTTTTGGGAGTTCACACACACACACACACACGCACACACACACACACACACAGCCGGAGAGAGAGAGAGAGAGAGAGAGAGAGAGAGAGAGAGAGAG